>APFE030134360.1:0-16890 GCA_000404065.3 Pinus taeda
CTTCCCCCTCAAGACATATGGCAAGACTTAATAAAGCTACTTTTGAACCAAAGCTGAGGAATTAAATCTTTTTTCAGCAATACAGTCCATATTGCATCTACAGGTGGACAAAGCTATGACAGCAAGCATAAAGACGCTGAGCCAACTCAGCACAGGTACTCGGCATCAACAGCAACATCAGCAGGTACAGGCAGCAGGACCAAGAAGATACAAAAATCAAAGTGACAGAGCACTTCATGCTACATTTATGATAAAGCCGCGTAGCTAACCCCGCAGTGCCAAAAGGTCAAAAGGTTATCCTGACAGGAGTTAAGAGCTTTTAAGAATCATTTATACTTACAATAACTCCTCATCTACTCTCCTTTATGAGTGTAAGAGATATTTTCCTCTCAAATGACTCCATACCTGAGATATTTTTGTATGTAACCTCTATATATTCCCCCTCGTGTTTGTTTAGAAGGGTTGGACTCCGGATGTAAGAAATTCTCTTGATATCTTCTCTGTTATTCTGATATTGTAAACTCTCAGACAGTTAATACAAAAGACAGCGGGATTTCTTCAAAGATGTTTGTCTCTTGATCTCTTGATGGTGTGTGGCTCAAAGTTGCAGGATTCCTGTGCATAGCATGGCTCAATAAGTTTTTCTCATGACTCTTTATTTCACCTGTGTCTCCTGTTATTCCTTGTGTCTTTCATGTTTTCTATACACTTGAAAATCTAGATAGTAAGGAAGAAGAATAGTCTCAGGACTTAGTCATTGGCTACCCTGAGCTCAATCTAAGCTATCTTATATGTTTTCATCTGATAGAGTATTTAAAGCGTAATTCTTCACTGCTACCTTTAATACTATATCATCACAGTGCATCGTTGTTTTAGGAATTCAAGTAATTGATCTTAGACAACCAGTCTCTTTTACAATATACAGCTTAAGTAAAGAACTCTTAACTGTTCTTTGCTGGTTGTTTTCACTTCACTCTCACTATTTACCCTTTGTTTCATGAAATGCACACAGGCCCTACAGCCTTTTCCCTCACCAAAAATAAGATCTCAAGAGAAAACCGTCCTAGACCCCATTGCCAAATGGATTAATCTCACCTGCAGATATACTTTAAGGAAATCAGAAGCATCCTCCCAACCAAACAAAACACAAAAAACAACCAAAAATTCATCTCATAACTAGCCTAAAACCTTCACTGAAAGCAGTGACAAAACCCTATAGAGAGAGCCCTCTCTGACTGCAGCTAGGCTAGAAGCTGTAGCCCAAAGATTGGTTAGTGGTTACCCCGGCCGTATTCTCTTTGGAGTCAAAGAGAACAACCTGGGTGTTAACAGATCCTAGTATGATGTGGTGGCACACGTAGCTCCAATGGTAGAAATAAGTGGCAGGTTGGTGATGTGGCACCCTGAGGTGAGGACACATTGTTGGTGGATTCAACTCTTTTGAGAGGCTAATTGGATAGGTGGTAGATAACATGTTATAGTAACAGAGAGACATATGGAAATGTGCTAACATGGAATATATGACAAGGAAATGATGTGGCATGAATGATGACATGGTACTTTATGGTCATGACATGTGGTAGGTGGATTTGGAATTATTGGGTGGCCAAATGGCCCGTTTTTGAGTGACATGTGGTAGTGATGTGGCATGATAGGTGGAAAAAAGATGAGATGGAAAATGATGTGGCAGTGACATGGTAGATGATGTAGCATACCTAAATATTCATGCCAAGATGTTGTTTGGTAAGGCTTAAAATTGTTAGAATATTTTGACACTTTTCATGTTTTTGGAATCTATAGTCAAAAGCCTATTTGGGCATCCAATGGTCAGGCCATACAAGTGTTTGGTGGGTTAAGAAAAGCCTAAATACTATATCCCTAGATATAGGACTTAGTGCAACGTGTAAAGGTGATATTCAGACTTCTGACCACATGTGATGTAGGCGTTTATGCGAAGGTGAGTGGGGACCAAATCTTGAATCCTCGAATAATGGACTAAGTACAATCCTCAACGTCAAGTGTCATATGAGTAATGATGCATTTGGTGGTGTGGGTGTTGGTTAAAAGGGATAGGGGACTAGATCCCATATCCCCACATTTATTTTGATGTGGGGACATCCAAACCTAGACTAACATATAGATATCTCTTGTATAAAAAATTGGTCATGCCTACAAATTCCCAAATGTCGGATTTCACAAGAAATTTCGATGTAACATAGAAAGGTTGGATTGAATAGATATAGGACTAAGAACCCTTTTGGAATAAGATGTTGGTATTATCTTGTGGTCATATGATCCAAGGTGGGTAAAACTCAAGGTCCATGCTTGAGAAATTTGGCGTTTTGGGTGTGCAAAATAATTAAACATAATTTTTTTGAAGGGACCAAATTTTGAGGCATGTGGGTATAAAATTAGAAATCAAACAAAGTAAGAAGAATAAGATTCTTGTATTCTCATGTAGTGAAGTTAAAATGAATGTCATGGAAAAGTAATGTGTCATAGCTCATGAGAGGGAGTTGTGTTGTAGAAAACTTATATGATCTAAGTTCCTGATTAGGCAATATATCATGAAAAAAATAGTGTATGAATGAGAGAAATTGATAGACTAAAGCTCTATATCTCAGAAATATGAAGTAAATAAGAGATAAAATATGTAGTAGAGAGATAAGTAGAGGTTGAACATGGATATTTTCTAAGATCTGAAGCTTTTGTGTATAAGAAAAATGTTAAGAATCAGAGGAAGAAAGGGTTCTACAAATAAAAGATTAGATAATATTGAAAAAACTAATATTAAAGTTGACTATTAGGGAATTGAATTCTCTTTTCAGTAGGTTCATATAAAGATTATGGGATTGGTGCCTCTAGAAGTTTGATTCTCACAAACAATGGTAGTTGGTTCTTCTAGCAAGTGGGTTCTTGCAAAGAAAAGGGGGTTAGAGCCTCTTGTAGGTTGGTGCCTACATAATCTGATGTAAATTTAAGTTGGTGTTTGCATTTAAATTAAAATGAAAATAAGATTTATGGTTTTCTCCCGTATGGGTTTCCATGTAAACATCTTGTGTCTAATTCTGTTTGTGATTGATGCAATGTTGTATTATTGGATGTGCTTTAATAGCTAAATTTTTGTTAAAATTTATATAATTCTAATTCACCCCCCTCTCAGTTTTATTTTAGTTTCCAATAATTGGTATTAGAGAAAGTTCCTTCATGAAAAATTTAGACATTGGAAGGTAGATTATAAGAGAACATGGCTAATTAAGATTTTGTTTGCCCAAATGGAGCACCATTATTGAATGGATCATGTTCTGGAATATGGAAGGTAAGAATGAAGGCTTATTAAATGGATCTTGGATTGGATGTATATCTATCTATAGTAGATGGAAAGAAGAAAAAAGATTTTATAAAATCCAAGAAGGCTATTTTTGAGTGGACTATCACTTTTAGAATTTGATAAAGTAAGACATCATGAGACTACAAAATGAATGATATATAAGCTGCAGTGTATATATGAAGAAGGAAATCAAAAGGAATCAACAAAGATTGTAGATATTGACTGCTCAAATAATGAAGAAAATGATGAAGAAGAAACCGTTGTTATAAGTTCCAAGGTTGTTGATAATCAAAATAATAATTTATATTTGTAGGATGAAGTTGAAGCTAAAGAGATGCAGTGCAATGTATAAGTAAGCTACTATTATATTGTAAGAAGGCTTATTTAATGGCTCTTGGATTGGATGTATGACTATCTGTAGTAGATGGAAAGAAGAATGAATACAATAGAAAATTAAAGAAGGATATATTGAGTGGACTATGAGTTGTATGCTCTGATAAAGTAGGACATTGTGATACTACAAAAGAAATTCTAGATAAGCTGCAATGTGGATATGATGAAGGAAATAAAAAAGACTCAACAAAGATTGTAGATATTGATTTATTTGTTAGGGTTCAACCCTAACCGCTTTGTTTATGTAATAAGCCAAAGGGGCCTAATTAGAGTCATAATTAGTTAGGTGAGTCAATAAAGCCCATAAGAGGTTATCTGAAGATCATCCCCTACATTTTCATCGAGATCATATCCAGCAGTTCGGGTTTAGCCACCTCTGCACAGATCATATCCAACAATTGGGGTTCTGCAATTGTAGTATGGATAACATTTACTAGTTGGGTTCTTGCAACATGGATTAGAATCTTTGTGTAGTGAGAGTTTTGGCTGACATAGTACAGATCAGATTGTCGCAACACATTTTATAATGCCAAAAATCTGGGGTTTCGATTACTACAGTCCATGAATTATTTTCGTATGATATTTGGAAATATCAAGAATTCAGGATTTCAACCATCGTAGTATTGATAAGCTGGGAGTAAAACTCCTTTCAGAGTAAAAAAAAAGTGTAGCTAATCACAGTGGTACCATTCTCCTGTAAGCCCCCAATTTTCATGTAGTCCCAATTTTTTCTTGACATAGCTTCAAGTGACCCATGTCACTAACTGCTGATCGTGCCCTCTTTCCAACCATACTACTCTCAAGCAAGCTCCAAATTTTACCAAGTATAGTGTATGTATGGTAGCAAGTCTTAAGTTGTGGCTGAGGAGAAGGAAATAGAGAGAGTCAAAGCTTTCAAGAAGACACTCAATAAATTCTAGTCATCCATCGAACAAATCACAGAAGCATTGACTGCCTTGAAGACGTATCATGAAACCATAAGGAAAGAACATAGTGTTGATCCCCACGTAGAAGGAGAATCCAACCGCCACATTCATTTCCATGGGGGTCACTAATATTCAAGCCACCAGAAACCCAAGCTGGACATGTATGAATTTGATGGCTCTAACCCAGAGGTATGGGTGACACAAATGGAACACTATTTTTTCCTTAAAAATATTTATGAAGATGAAACTAAACTACATGTGGGAGATATTTACTTGGACCAAGAGCTATGGTAGTGGTGGTAGTGGCATAAAAAATGCTATCCAGGGAGGCTAATTTGGAACATGTTATCAAAAAATCCATTTGTGACTGCTTTGATTGAGAATCTCACTTTCTGGGTCATCTCACTAAGCTTAGGAAAATAGGTGCAATATGAGACTACATTACAACCTTTGAAAAATTGGCCATTCAGATAGAAGGACTAGGAGATTCCTTTTTTTTGAAATGGTTCATCAATGGATTAAAGGAAGCTATCCCAGAACATGTTAGAATGCATCACCCAATTACTTGGTTGAAAGAATGCAATAAGGCCTTAGACATAGAAGTCACTTTAAATGCCCAATCTAATCATCCAAATTTTTTGGCACTCACGCATCCCACCTTAGCTATAGGCCCCAGTCAAACAATTAAGGTTAAAAAAGTGTCACCAACATAAATGGAAAAAAGAAGGAAACAAGGTCTCTGCTACTATTGTGATGAAAAATACTCCCTATGGCATAAATGGAAGGAACCAAAATTATTTCAAATTGACGCTAATGAAAAAAAATTTGATGATGAAGCTCCATCCACTAAAGTGACTAAGGAGGAAAAGGGTGAACCCCTAATAGACTTAGAAAGTGATACTCTAGCTATGCCAGATGAGATGGTTATTTCACTCCATGCCTTGACTGATTATTCTTCTCCCCAAACTCTCAAAATTCGAGGTTTCATTAAACATCGACCAATAGTAGTGCTAATTGATAGTGGCATAATGCATAAATTTGTCCATAAGAGAGTAGTGTTGGGTTGTGTTATATTATTTCCATGACTATCTCTCCTAGTTAAACTGGGGGGGGGGGGGGGGGGGGGTTAGCCCCCTCTATGGGGTCTGGGGCAACGCCCCGGGGAAATTGTTTTTGGACCCTATATTAGCGAGGTGGACCTACCTATGGTTTTGTGCATGGTTTTCACACATAGTTCTGGGTGCGATGGTTTTCGGTCCATGGTATTGGATGATTTGACATGTATTTATATGTATTGTAACATTGAAAGGATAGTGAAAAATCAAGTTGGCAGTCCCTGTTTTGGGATCTAGGGGAAAATATCTTTGTATATGTGTTTTATGTGTTATGCTCTCTCATTGTTTATTTTCTATGTCTTATAATTCGTATGCATGTAATTTTTGTATGGGGTTAAAACCTACATTTGGTATTAGAGCTGTTTTGGCTTCAAGCGGACGCCTTTGTTGTTGAGGGGTTTCGCTCGGGCCTATGGTAGACCTTGTTCAGTGGGAGATCTGCGGGATCGATTTTGGTGGTGAAAGAAGATGGTGAGCAGTGGAAATATAGAGATTGAGAAATTTAATGGTCAGAGTTTTGAGTTATGGAAACTCAAGATGGAGGATCTGTTGGTGGATAAAGATCAGTGGATCATGGTAGATTCGGGTACTAAACCAATAGGAGTGTTCGACGAAGAATGGAAGAATTTGGATTGGAAGGCAAATATCACAATATGATTCTGTGTCTTAGACTCAGTATTGCTAAACGTATTAGGGGAATCTACGACGAAGGATTTGTGGGACAAGTTAGGGACTTTGTAGCAAACTAAGTCGCTGGTGAATAAATTGTTCCTATGGAAAAATTTGTGTAACATAAGGATGAAAGATGGAGACTTGGTGACAGAGCATATGAACACATTTAATACTATGGTAAGTCAATTACTATCTGTTGATATTAAAATTTCAGATGAAGATAAATGCATCAGTTTGTTGTGTTCTCTACCAGATTCATGGGATAGTCTGGTTATTGCAATAGGTAGCAATGCAACTACATTTCAGTTTGATGAAATAGTCTCATCCTTGTTGACAAAGGAGATGAGACAAAAAAATATGGAGAGCCAAAATGGTGATGCCTTGTCTATATGAGGCTAGTCCCAGAACAAAAACAAAAATAAGTCTTCGAGTGGGATATCTAAATCTCCAGGAAAACCTATAAAGGTGTGTTGGAAATGCGGAAAGGAAGGGAACTACAAAAGTAAAGCTCCTGACAAAGGAAAGGGATCTGATGATGCTCCTTTTGTAGAGGTGAAAACCACCTCAGATGAAGGTGGGGATGTGTAATTGGATTCTTCAAGTACACATGTAGATCAGGAGGCATGGTTGATTGACTTAGGTGCATCCTTTCACTTCACTCCCCATAAAGAGTGGTTCTGTGAGTATGAGAAATATGATGTTGGTGATGTCTCCTTGCAGGATGACAAGAAGGCTAAAATCATTGGTTGCGGAAAAGTTAAGTTGAATTTTCAAGGTGGAAGGATTAAAAAACTTTCAGGTGTTCTGCATATTCCTGCATTGGCCATAAATTTGATTTTTGTAAGGAGGCTGGATGATGTAGGTGCAAAAACAGTGTTCAAGAAGGATACCTACAAGATTATGAAATTGTAATATATTAGTTGTCTGCGACCTCTTCCTGGTACCATTCCACCTCAGCCTCATCTACGCCCCTGAAATCTGGTTCATGCCATCCCCGCGTTCTGGTCAAGGGGTCGTGTTTCAGCCTGAACTCTGTAGGTAGGAGTCCATTCTATCATCAGATCATAACTTCTATAGGTTCACCCATCATGGCCTACTGATATACAGAAATTACAGAACAACTACAGTGAATTCTGCGTATACTTCTGTAATAGATGGCAGTTATCTGTATCATGCTTTCCTCCTATCTGACAAATCAGGCACCATAATGTAGGTGCCACACTTGGTCCTACTTGTGCCTCTAGTCTCAATGGCATTGGTCCTCCTCCCATGAGGTAAATTTCGAACACCAGGCAGTGGTCCTTGTCGTACCCCTGGCCCTTGCATTTTATGCACCATACCTCGTCGTGCACTTTTGGACAGGCTGTCCTATCTTGTTTCAAACTCTGCATCTCAAGGCTCAAGTTTTTCAATTGCGTGTGAATCTACTAGACTCCAAGGTTAGGATCTTATATCGAAGTCTCATGCAATTTCATCGTGACCTCAAAAGCCTCAGCCTGAGTGGTTAGCCTTTGTTGCGACAACGCATTCTGTAGATGCAGAGTTAATGATGCTACAAACCATTCAGAGTGTTGCCCATATGTTAATGTCATGTTCGCTTTGCGAATTGTGAATTTCAGTCTTTGATTCAACTCCCACGGGGTTTCACCTGGTAGTATTGTGATTTCCTTGAATCCAATGATTGACTGTGCCTTCGATTTTGGCCTGCTAAATTCCTTGTTTAGCGCAACTTGGATATCTGCTATCCCCGCATTTAGATTGTCATTGGAATGCTTAATGTACCAGGTCAGTGCGTGATCTTGTAGAGAACTGACCAATGTTGCCTTCTTTATATTATCTTCCATGACACCCTGTGCTTCCCATACAACTTCTATCATGAACCAAAACTAGTCCGGATCTTCATTCCCTACTCCCTTGAACACTGGTAGCCTTATTGTGCTGGCCATACTGCTTCGCGGTGGTGGTGGAGGTGGGATGGGTAGGTCGGAGGTGAAGACAGTGAAACTGGTGGTGGTGTGGGTGGGGGTGGTATGCGTGGAATTCTAGATTGATCGCACTCCTTGGCAAGACCTTTGCGAGATATTCTTTGCCTCCTCGCAGAGGTGAAATCAAGGGGCTAGTCTCTAGTTCTCTGCTACCTTCATTTCTGTAGATTCTTCCACTTCGCGTAGCCCCAAACATCAATTCATTCACATAAACCACTTTTGACACAGTAGCATTTTAATCCAAGTGTTCAAAGATTTAATGTACTTACCTCGCAGTTCCTTGTAGAATTTTTTAGAATTTTTCCTACAAATAAGCTAGCATTGATACCATGTCGAACTTTTTCTACTTATCAGCTAGCTCTGATACCATGTAGAAATTTATGACCTGTAGATCAACCTGGTAATGCAACATACTAAAGCAAAACACTTGATCTACTTCTACAAACAATTTAGTGGAAGCTTAATCAACCATGAGCAACATCAATAAGAACACATATAACTGATAAGAAGGAATCAATCACACATAACACAGAAGAATTTACTTGGGGAAAGCACTTGCCTAAAACCTCATCTCTATATTATCATACAAGTGGAAATATAGTCTGGATTACACAAAGCCTTAGCTCGGAAGCTATCCAGCTCTCAGAAAATCCCTCTGTTGCTCATAGACAGTCAAAGGCTTCTCAGAAACCTTCTTCTCTGCCCTCCAAGCCTCCTATTTCCTTGTGCAGTTTCCTTGAGGTCCAGTGCTGCCACCTGTGTGAATTGGCCTCTTCACACACTCATTAACCTCTAATCTAACTGCAAAAACTTGAAGGAGATAAATCCTCATCATGGATGAGCTTCTTTTATAGGAAAAATATTCATCCAAATGATAGTACATTGTCCCTTCTCTAATCTCAACTGGGTCTTTGTTTGAACTGACATGCATGAGTTATTTAAGCTATAATATTCAGTGATCTGAAAATACCGGTTGTTACATGCATGCAAGCATTAACAAACTGAATCTCATTAATTTAACAACTTGGTAAATTAATCTAACTGGAAATGACTTAGTTAATTGAGCAAACTAATTACAACTTATCCTCATCCTTTAACTGATGGTTAAATCCCCCAATCAAAGGAGAAACTGTTGCATGGCCTCACATAGACTTCAATTTCATAATTCCTTAACTAATTAACTCATGGAGAATTAATTAATTAATATTCCAAACTGCTAGTAAGACCAAATTCAAATTTACTTCTTATAGATAGACCAGGGATTGCTATAAATAGGAAGGGACCCAAAAATGCTATTTTTAGAAGATGCTATTTTTAGCAGTTTCACCTCTCACCCAAGGTGGCCAAAATGCTCATTGGCCAAACTACTATTTTTAGAAGTGCTATTTCTAGTAGTTCTATTTTTAGCAATTTCTAAATTTACATTTCTTGTTGCACTCTTTTCAACACTCCCTCTCAACAAGAAAGTCTTCCTCTCGAACCCGATCTTGTAACTCTGGAATGTTTTGCATGCAACACATCTACCAAGTGCGGTTGTTCCAACAACACTTGGAACAAAAAAGCTCCCAACTGACTACTCTGTTGGGCTAGAAACATACTCTGATGCTGAAGCTCTACTTGTTGCTGACAAGTGCTCCCTCTCTGACCTTTGCGCTACTACAACATCTCCATGCATCTCACACCATTGCACCCTTCTCTGTGCTACCCTACAATGTGCAACACACTTGTGCCTCTCGCATTGCTGCAGCCTGCATGCTCTGTGTTGTCCTAGTATTCCTTGCACTGTAGCTCTCTCTACCACTCCATCTGCATCTATCTCTACCCAATCAGTCAGTTCTTGCTACTCCACATCGCGGCTCTCGTAGCAAGGTCTCATCCAAGAGGTTGGGTACCTCAAGGATCCTGCCCCTCCTCCTTGGGAAGATCACTCCACATCACCCCACCTCCTACCTAGAGGTATGGCTGCATGTGATCCCTCTGCCCACCTGGATCAAATTTTCTCCCTACTGGAGGTCTTTGCATGAGTAGATGTCTCTACTCAATCTCCTCTCAGCTTCTCTAGTTGTGGCTTCTCCACAACCTCCTGAAGCTGCTGCACTAATCATGGCTCCTCCACAATTGCCTGAGACTTCTTCTAGCGCTGCATGTTGAGAGGTAATTTACTCTCCCTCTCAACCACCAAGTATCTAACCTTTTCCTTGCTCCTCAAGGCTTTGCATGCATCTTGTACCTCAAATGCATACAGGTTCTTGGCTAGGACACCAATCTATTTCCACTTTCCCGCCGTCACAAAATTTTCTAGAAAAAGAGTTGATTTTAAATCAACGATATCTCCCTCATCCAAACTCCAATTCAACTATTTTTTTTTTTAGATTTTGGGTATTTTTCCGCAAGGAATCCAAATCTGCTATTTATTTTTGAAAATTTTGTACATAAATTTTTAGATCTTCTGTGCAAACTCTCGGCCCAAAACTCAAAACCTTGAAATCTCCTCTTAGTATATTGTTCTCTCCTTGATCACCTGTGCTTTGATACCATGTAGAATTTTCTAGAATTTTTCTTATAAATCAGCTAGCTTTGATACCATGTAGAACCTTTTGTACAAATCAGCTAGCTCTGATACCATGTAGAAATTTCCCACCTGTAGATCAACCTGGTAATGCAATGTACTAAAGCAAAACACTTGATCTACTTCTACAAAAAATTTAGCGGAAGCTTATCAACATGAGAAACATCAATAAACACATATAATGATAAGAAGAAACAATCAAACACAACATAGAAAAATTACCAGGGAAAGCACCTGCCTAAAACCCAATCTCTGTATTATCATACAAGTGGAAATATAGTCCGGATTACACAAAGCCTTAGCTTGGAAGCTATCCAGCTCTCAATACAATCCCTCTGCTGCTCATAGATAGTCAAAGGCTTCTTAGAAACCTTCTTCTCTGCCCTCCAAGCCTCCTATTTCCTTGTGCAGTTTCCTTGAGGTCCAATGCTGCCACCTGTGTGAATTGGCCTCTTCACACACTCACTAACCTCTGATCTAACTACACAAACTTGAAGGAGATAAATCCTCATCATGGTGAGCTTCCTTTATAGGAAAAATATTCATCCAACTGATAGTACACTGTCCCTTCTTTGATCTCAACTGGGTCTCTGTCTGAACTGACATGCATGAGTTATTTAAGCTATAATATTCAGTTATTTAAAAATACTAGTCATTACATGCATGCAAGCATTAACAAACTGAATCTCATTAATTTAACAACTTATTAAATTAATCTAACTGTACTTGACTCAGTTAACTGAGCCAACTAATTACAACTCATCCTCATCCTTTAACTGATGATTAAATCCCTCAATCAAAGGAGAAATTGTTACGTGTCCTCACATAGACTTCAAGTTCATAATTTCTTAACTAATTAACTCATGGAGAATTAATTAATTAATATTCCAAACTGCTTGTAGGACCAAATCCGAATTTAATTCCTATAGATAGACTAGGGAGTGCAATAAATAGGAAGGGACCTAGAAATGCTATTTTTAGAAGATGCTATTTTTAGAAATTTCACCTCTTACCCAAGGTGGCCAAAATGCTCATTGGCCAAACTGCTATTTTTAGAAGTGCTATTTTTAGCAGTTCTATTCCTAGCAATTTCTAAATTTACATTTCTTGTTGCACACTTTTGAACATCCCTTGAGGAAGAATTATTTTGCATCTCTATAGCTAACTGAAGTATCTACCACGAATTCAGTGATGAATCCTCCTATGATTTGATCAAGCCAGTGATCGACAACATGCACGATCTGATCTTCCGATGCTTCGAGTCTGCGCACCAATTTTTGAGTCCACACAATAGGTTTGTCAAGTTTACACCTTCCTTGGCTATCTGCTAGCTTCACGATCCACTCGTACAACTCAGTAGGCAGGGATGCAAAGAAAATTTCGTGGATATCCGTATACAAGTAGCAATCTAAACACTCTTGCTTTGAGAATCATGGATTCCTATTTTCCTGTGCTGCGAACTTGTGAATATTTTTGTCCAACCACTCTTCATTTCTTTTCTTTGTTAGATTATAGTGATATGACATCAGATATATCTATGCAGATCTCGATCCTAACAACGAAACCATTTTTTGGCTTGTTGGGGCCTAACCTAGGTTCGAAGTTAATTAGCCAAAAAAATCCTTGTACTATTGGCCCTTTCAGCAACAGTTCGTAGAGTGTGGACTGAGGTCTGGCCAGAAGTAGTATGGGAGGGTTCTAGAACCAGGTTTCTGCACCCTTGAGATGTCTGAGAGGTTTGACTGGTCTTTTTTTTGTTCTTGCGTACAAGAGGCTTCGTGTACCTTCCGTTCCTGATACCCTGCCTTTGTGTAGCCCTAACCGGGGGTTGTGTCATGCTCTGTGCTATTACCCGAGATTTTACTTATCTTCCAGTGTTAATGAACTACCTTTGCCTACTTGAATCTCTTATAGTTAGCAGTATAAAACATTCATCAATACAAAGCATTCATACATGATTGCACAATAAATAAACAATGTATTTGCAAATTATATCCAATCATGTATTAAACTAGGAAAAGATACACAAAATTATAGAAAAACTTCTCTTTATTGATTCTTTCAATGGTTACAGACTCAACCTACCCTGTAGACTCAATTGTAGGGGTCCGCACACTTAGCTGTGGACTACTAGGCCTCTGCGCACTCAGTTGCAGAGCCTTCTCCTACTCTACAACCCACAAACACACTTTACACTTCAACTCAATTACTTAGACTTCTCATTCTTCTATTCTCTTCATTATTAGTTATCTTTTACACTTAGAGCCTTGCTCTATTTATACAATCCCATGGTCCGTGAACCATGGGTAGGTTTATCCAGCCCACATTACATTAGAAAACTAGGGTAGACAATCATGTGATTCTATTATGACTTCATGTTCCGTGCCCACAATTCACGGAGCTTTTACAAAAGAATTGCTCAAAACTTGGGCTTTAAGCCCCAAAAAATGCCTTGGGGGGATTCCGTGCCCAACAGGTGGACAACCCTATGACTCTTTAATAACTATGTGCTCCGCTCCCACAAAATGCAGACTGTTTACATTGTAATTACAAAGTTGAACCAAAATCTGGGCTCTTAGCCCCAAAACTGCCCTTGGGGAATCCCATGCACAACAAGCCCCCAACACAAACATCGTGAATCACTCTTGAGTCACTCTGCATGTGCAAATATCTTAACATGAAGACCTCCTAACTCTGATTGGATCACTGGAAAGTTTGGTAGTGCACTGAGTGGCTGCCTACTGGACTTCCTCTACACGTTGTTCGATGATCATTGCTATTGAAATTCTGCCCTGAATCCTCTCTTGAGTTGCTTACAATTGCGCGAGATTAGCTTCAATGGATGCTGTAATTGTATACGCCTCATTGATCCACAATTGTAGGTAGGCTTTCAAGACCACTTCTTTGTGTCGAGCGACATCCACCTGCTCCTTAAGCGCCTTTGCATGTTGCATCCTTGCAAGTCTCTGTGTAAGGGAAACTGTCTGCGTGGTCCCTTTAACCTCATCATATCTTTGTTGTCACTCGCATGCCTCTATCTTTAGCTGCTCTATGCTCAATTCCTCCTGTAGGGTGGTGAGGACCTTGAATGACTGCTCGAATAGCTTCATGCAGTCTGTCACTGCACTGTCAACTGCCGCCATTGTTGTTGTGACTGTTACACAGTAATTTGTCACCGTTTGTCACCATCCCTATTACCCCTCTCCCGCATCTTGGAGGACCCATTCCGAGACTTGTGAGAAGTGACAAGACTTGAAACCATTTGCATTATTCACCTCTAAACATGAGCTTCATATGCCCTTAAGACATCTCCTACTCATTTCCCTCAAAAACAACCCTTTTTGCATTAGCGCTGGTGCCCTGTGTTATGCCCGCGCTAATGGGGAAAATCCTATTGAAAGGGCGCGCCATCAGCGCTCTGTCCCAGAGTCGCAATCGCGCCAACCATTTTGGGCAAAGTTTTGAACTAATCAAACCCCCGAAGTTTCTGTCCAACTCATTCACCAAACTGATTCCAAGTTAAGTGAGGATGGTTTGGCTTCGAATCTCCTTGGATGGAAATTAGTTTGCCACCATTCCATGGAAGTTTCCAAGTGATGAAGCCAAATCCATTATTGTGGGGGATTGACCTTATCTCTTCCTTTTCCTCTATAAAATCTTGTCTCCATGGCTTGAGAAAGCTAGTTCTAACTCTTGTGGCAATACTTGTGTTGAAAGGAAGATATCAAAAGATTGGAGTTGCAAGAAGCCTTCTTTGTATCCATAAGGCTTTAGCTAAGTAAGGAGACCTTGTCATTAAAGAGAGAGAGAGCTTGTCCCTCACCCCTTCAAGCTTTTGCAAGACTTGTGTAGCTGAGCACCTAGCCAAAGGAGGACTTGACGTCAGGACGCTGGTTGTATTCTCCTTTGTTGAATTATTAATAATAGATGACTATCATTATGGTTCCATTCTCGTTGTACTTGTAATGGTTGATGTTGAATTATATCCTTCCTGACTGATGTATAATTGCATATATTAGATTTCACGCTTGCGTTTGTGTTGTTCTCTTTGTGTGCAGGTGTCCATTCACGTGGATAGTGGAGGATCGTGACCAACCAAGGCAAAGGAACATGGGTGACGTCTCTTCTACAAACTAAAGCGTTGGATCTCAAGCAGGTCTTCATCACCTACCTTTTATTTGCAATTAGGAACTTGCGTGATAGCAATGTTTGATTGTTTTTAGACTCGTTCTGGGCTAGTAGGGATCGCCTCTATCCGTAGAGGGGATTTACCTCTCTAACAATTTGGCGACTCCACTAGGGAGTTTTAGCTTGTTGTTTGATTTGTAAACTTAGACGGAGTCTGAAACACTGCCAGATAGCCTTCGAAACACTATTGCTTTGCAGTAGTGAAGTAGATCAAAGCCGCTTCAGTCAATCTCCGGTTTGGTTTACAAACTGAACAATTTGGAGTTTGTCTTGCCTCTTTGGTTTTATTTTGTTTGCTTGCTTAGATAAGCTTTTGGAATTGAATTTCTTGCTGCCCCTGTGCTTCTTGACTTGCTTAGAGATTGTGACCCAAGCCCTGGACGACGTATTTTTATTTTGAAATTGGCAAACTTTGTTAACGTGGTTTTTGCCTTCATAGTCACGCTAGTGGCCCTTGTTGCTAACTGACAGCCCGCGCCAATCCCTGTTTAGCACGAGTTGCAGCCTGACAGTCGCGCCAGGCCTTTTAGTTTTTGGTCCACTTGTTTTTCTTGCTGTCTGAGCTTGGATTTGCATTTTTCCACCTCCTTTTCAGTTGTTGGAGTGTGTTCAAGCCCTATTTAACTAGTTTTCGACCTTTGTCCTCCAGGTGTTTGCCTCTTTCCATCGATTTCACGCCTCAACCCTAGGGCATCTAGTGGCCGTGTGTGTCGAGCCTCCCGTGGGAGTTTTGGGTTCTTTGATCGTCCAGTTAACCTTGTGATTTCTTTTCGCACTTTTTTCAGTGATTGTTGAAGTGTTTTTGATTGATTTCCGAGTGACTTGCTCATGTTTTCTTGGATTTCATTCTAGCCGTGTTTGAGCTTAGATCACATAGCTCGTACAAAGCCTTGTTTTCCTTTCGATTTGGAGAACTGTTTTAGTGCCTTGGGATTTCATTGTGTCTTCATTGAGTGAATTTTCTTCTTTTCTCAGTGTTGTTATCTTTCAAAATTTATTCTAGTGCATTGTGCTTATAGAAAGGAAAATCAAATAATCTCTTTTGCATTTAATAGTGAATGGAATAGAGCCCCAAGGGTTATCACAATCGGTCAAGTCGGGGCCTCGCCAATGGGAGGTCACAGGGTCGAAACCCATAAGCTCTTGGGGTTAGGTCTGTTGTGACCGAGGGGTGGACCCCCTTTGGGTGGGGTCCACCCAGATTTCTCGAACTTGGAGTAGCGGACTCACTGACCAGGGCCCGTGAACCAGTAGGAAAAAAAAAAAAAAAAATTGTGAATGGAATAGAACTTTTCGTTATTTGCATTATTGAAAAGAAAAAGTTTTGTTTATTTGCCATTAGCTGCATTAGGGTGTTTGGTTGATTGTGTTCATTTTGTTTGATTGAAACTCTTAACCTTCTCGTAGTTAGTATTCATCGAACGAAATGGCTTTCTTTCGCATGTAGCTTGCATCTAGGAAATTGTGAAAGATCACATACGGTAGGGCCTTAAATTGAAAATTAACTAAAGATCAACCATAAAATAAACTGAATCAACTTAAAAATGCATTGGAACATAACGCAAACATTCTAGAGGTCTAGGCTAGAGACGTGCTCTGGCGTCGTTAAACCTAGTCACCTTTGTTCTCACATTAAGGTTGGGTGATTCCTCCTGGTGTGGTTCGATTATGTTCTAGTACGGACTTGGGCTCCCACGTACCATCGCGTATA
>APFE030134362.1:5884-34415 GCA_000404065.3 Pinus taeda
CTAAAGGCACACTTGCGCAGTCAGATCAGTGCAAGGGGTGTACTTTGGGGAAGTTTGTGAAAGCCACCTTTCACGAGAAGGATAGTCGCGCCACGACGATCCTTGAGAGAATTCACACAGACGTGCGTGGACCTTTCTCAGTTGCTTCGACAACAAACACAGGTATTATGTGATTTTTGTTGATGATTTCTCTCGTAAGTGCTGGATCTTCTTCATGCAGAAGAAGAGCGAGACATATTCAAAGTTCTGTGAATTCAAAGCACTGGTTGAGAAGGAGTCGGGGAAGAAGGTGAAGGCTCTTAGGAGCGATAATGGTGGTGAATACATCTCGGACGAGTTCAAGGATTTCTGCAAGGCAGAAGGGATTCGTAGAGAGCTCATAGCTCCCCATAACCCACAGCAGAACGGGGTAGCTAAGCGGAAGAACAGAACGATTGTGGGTGTTGCACGGGCAATGTTGCATGATCAGGGCCTACCCCTTCACTTGTGGGCGGAAGCATGCAATACAGCAGTTTATGTGCAGAACCGTTGTCCTCATAGGATACTTGGCATGAGTACACCTGAGGAGACTTATTCTGGTAAGAAGCCTGATCTTTCTCATTTGAGGATTTTTGGTGCTAACGTTTACATGCATGTAACGAAGGATGCCAGAAAGAAGTTGGAGCCGACTGCAGAGGTTTGGATATTTGTGGGGTACACTGATACGCCCCACAACTATCGTGTGTATTTGCCAGACAGTGGTAAAACTGTTGTGCGACGGGATATAAATTTCAGGAGGAGAAAGCCATGAAGTGTTCGCTTGAGAGGGAGCTACACTTGCATGCAGATGAGGAGCTATTAGTTCCTAAGGATGAGCTTCAGGACGTGGATCAGCCACAGGACGAGGTTCATGGAGTGGAAGATACCACTCATGCAGCGCCAACCATCAGAGGGCGAAAGCGCTTGACAGAAGCTGAGCGACTGGCTCAAGATGCAGAGAAAGTTGTAGGACCACCTACAGCCCAACGCAGGCAGAGACAGTCACCTGATCGGTACACTGGATACATGGCTCTTATGAGCAAGTGTGTTGTGACTGATCCATCCTCTTTCGAGGAAGCTGTGGAGGATCCCGCATCGGGAGAAGAAGTGGATGCCACTGTTTATCGACCGTTGGTGGGGTCGCTGATGTATTTGGTCAATACACGACCTGATATATGCTATGCAGTTAACCAGCTTTCACAAGCTATGGTTAAGCCTACCAAGCTCTTCTGGAAGGCGGGCAAGCATGTATTGCACTACTTGAGAGGCACATCGGGATATGGTTTGTGGTACAGACAGGAGGATGAGGTGAGCTATGTGGCTTCATGGATGCAGATTGGGCAGGGAGCCCAACGGACAGAAAGAGCACATCAGGAGGGGTCTTCAGTATTGGATCGACAGCAGTTTCTTGGTACAGTAGGAAACAGAGATCCGTGGCACTTAGTTCAGCGGAGGCCGAGTATATGGCAACAATTTTGGCTGCATGCGAGGCTATATGGATGAGGAAGATCCTAGTTGGTTTGTTCGGTTCTCATTTGGATCCTACTGTGATTTACTGTGATAACCAGAGTTGCATTAAACTCTCAGCTAATCATGTATTTCATGATAGATCTAAACATATTGACATCAGGTACCATCATATCAGAGATTGTGTGCAGCGGAGGATCATGTTACTTTCGTACATTCCAACGGAGGATCAGGATGCTGATATTCTGACGAAGGCTCTCACCAGGAGCAAATTCGAGTACCACCGAGGCAGGATAGGGGTTGCTGATAATCCATATCTTGTCGAGAGGGAGTGTTGAGATTGCAACAAGATGATGGAGCTTAGTGAAAAGAGTCGCCTTCACTAAGTGGGCCCGCAGGCTATTTTTGGCGCAAGTCTATTTTTAGACTATGTCTATTTTTAGACATATGAATCATGTCTATGGATTGCAGGTTGCTGTTAATGGATGAATTGATCAAGTTGGAAAAATAGATGGACTTCTATTTTTAGACCACAGCAGAGTGACTCCACAACGGAGTGACTGCTCAGTCTAAATATAGAACAGTCAAATATTATTAGCTCATAATAATATTTAGACTATAAACTTTGTCTTATTCTCTTGGAGCACTTCAGGATGATCTACGGATGTGGTACATGCAGATCCCAGAAGGAAATACGTGGTTACCTATGGGATGACTAATATTTGCATGCAGGACTTCAGTTAGAACTCGAGTGAGTTGAGTTTAGTGGACTGGAGGTGCAGTTGATGGAGTTGTGTTCAGTTTAGCTTTGTTAAACTGGTTGTATTTAGTCTAACTGGCAACTAGACTAGAGATGAGTTGGGTGAATTAGTTATTAATTAATTCACAAGTTATTAACTCATAATACAACTAATGAATACATCAGTTAACTCAGTTGCATGTCAGTGCATGTTCAGTTTAGCAGGGACAGGTGTTAGAGAATCAGATTGCTATCAGTTGTGACTATAGTTGTGCATCAGATCTTGCACAATCAAGGGATTGAGTATTCCAATGAGTTTGCCCAACGTATTTTCCCACATTGTAGCTTGTGCTCACGTGATTTAGCCAAGTAAATACGTGGTTGCCTTGGAATTATTCTCATGCAGGTATTGAGCAGTGGAGGCAGGCAAGCAGTGGAAGAGATTTGAGCCAGTGATTGATTCAGATCTGAGCTGTATTGTGTGTAAAAGAGGTGGAGATACTTGTGAGAAGTATTATGCTGTGTAATGTTACATGACTCAATCATTAATATACAGATAGTTGGGGTTTTTAGCGAGATGCTTTCCCCGGGATACATACTGTGTTAATGTGTGAATGCTCTTGATGTTTTATTGTTATTGATGCTGCTATATTGATGATCAACGTAGAGGAGCTTATGTATTGTGTATGTTTTCCGCAATAGTACATGATCAGGATAATCTCTATTGAATATGTGTTAAATTATTCAAAATTTCTACAGTCGTCAAGCTGTACTCATCCTAGATTCCCCTTTCGAGGAGGAATCCTCACATCCTTCCCCTTAGACTGAAAAGTCTATCTCTCGGGGTAAGGTGTCCAAGTCCAAGGTAAGACATCTTGTAAGTCCTGGGTCCTACTGATAGTGTCCTGGAGTGCGGCTGGTTTAGTGGATTGGACTAAATCGCGAAGTGGCTCTGCTAACCCCTCAACATACATATAGACCCCCCGTGTCGTGGATAGGTCTGGCACCATCATGAAGACCCTCAAGAAATATGCAATGTAGGTCTCTGGGCTCCCTGTCTGTTTGAGCCTCGTCAGCTCAATGAAATGCTACTCTAGATCCCTCCGATCAAATCGCTCCATCAGTCTCCTGGTAAACTCGGCATATGTCGTCACTGTGGAGTGACCTAATGTAACCATCCCATGAAACCACCAATCCTGGGCCTCACCATCCAAATGCAATGTTGCCACCTTGATGGCCTCTATCTCCGACATCTGTTTAAGCTAGAAATAGATGTCCAAATTCTCCACCCAAGACTTTGTCGAACTGTTTGATGAACCATCAAACATAGGCAAGTGTAATCTACTCACTGCATGGTGGGTGCCACCATCATGGTAATGCCGATACCCTTTGTGATGGTCGCGGGGTCTACTATCCTGCTGGAGTTGAACAAAATCTCTGAATGAGAGGGCTTCCCTGAACTCCTACCCATAGGCCTGGTACTCTGTAAAATAATTTCCCATATGTCCGGGCTCTGCCTCCTACTAGGCTACGGCCCTCATGTCGGCTCCTAAGAAAATGGGCATGGTAGAGCGTGTAGGGGCATGTGAGGCCACCTGCTGCGCAGTATCACGCTGCTCTGGCAAATGGTGGGATGTGCCCGATCCCTCACCAACCTGAAAAACCCATGGGCTCTCACACTGTCTGGCCTCTACTACCATGAATCTCTAACCCACCACCTCAATCTTCAGCGACGAATCCTGCACAAATTTGAGGAGCACATCTACAAATCTCTTCCCGTCATCATCTGCCATCGGATCCTCCTGCTCCGCGTCCACCACAGGCTCCTCCTGTTTTGCGTACACCACTAGAACACAGTCTCCCTCTTCGTAAGTGTTCTCCAACCTACTCCCAGTGTCTCTATATCTCTGACCTCTGTAACAGATATAGGGTTTTTCCCCCGGTGTCATAGATTGCTAGCTCCACAGGCTGAGCCAGATCTATGCTCTGATACCATTGTAATATCCCTAACCCGGAATATTCCTCAAAACCCAGCAAAATCTCAAACCCAATATGTGCAAATGATATAATAACCCAGAAGTGACAAAATAACAGTGGAACAACATATAATAATGTAAATAGGAAATATAAGCAGATACACAAGAAATGCAGTGAGAAAAGCTAAGCCATTTTATTATAATGAGTAATAAAATGAGTACAATAGGTGATCAGTGAGATGGCACCTCGACTTGCACAAGGCAAGTGAAGAAATACTCTCAGAATAACAAGGAATGGCCTCTGTGTGTGGATGCTACTGGAGAACTGTCGTGCTGCTACTGCTGTTAGAAAACAAATAATGATTTGGGGCTGCTCCCCTCCTCAGAAAATGCCAAAACTCTGGAATCGGGTTGTACTTCGAAAACCCAGAAAAACCCAGAAATATTTCCTAGAATAGTTGACCCCTGAAAATCACCCCCTTTGGGTTCTGCGCAGCTCCTCAATGCTCTGCGCTATCACTGAAGAAGACCCCTCTAAACTCTTCCGAGAACTCTAGCAAAACTCCTCCAATAGGCAAGGGTTGGTCCCCTGCTCAGTCACCCAGCATAAATCCTCCTGCAGAAACCCCAGTCCAACACTACTACCAGAAAGAACTGTGTCCCTCTCCCAGTATTGCATAGTCCTCCAAAACACTGCTGAAACTACTGCTGGAATGCTGATAAAACGACTGTTGAAATGCCAAAGGAAATACCTTTCCTGTGTAGGCACTCAAAATCCCCTGGGGCTAAGGGTGAGATCTCCGAACGGAGACACTCAATGCACTAAACAGTGCTGTAGACTAGCAAAACAGCCAACGTTCTTAGAAGTCAAAACAACTAGCTCAAAAATGCACATAACTGAATGATCAAAATGAGGGGGCTCCTCTCTCCTTTATAGCCTTTTCCTCTCTCAATCCCAAGGCTCACCTCCTCTTGTGTGATTACTCTCTTGCCACGTGTTTCTTCCCTCCTGCGCAGTCCCTCCATGTGTTTGCGTGGGCTCCATTTCTGTGTCCCCCTTTGGCCCCCTTGGCTCCCCTCTAAGTCACAATGTTGTGCTACTATGAAGTGAATTTTTATTCTAAAAGTGAGTTATGTCCCCTGTCCTCAATTTTTTTATTTACAAATAACTATAGAAGGCAAAAATTGAACAAAATCGAATATTCCAATTAGCCATGGCTAATTAGGAATATTACAATTTTTTAGAATTGCAAGTTTAGGATTTCCCTTGTCTAGTCTTGGACTTGATCTATTAAAATTGACCTATCTATTCATGTTGATTAATTTGCAGGGGCGGGAGATGTAACTTACCATAATCCTAAGTTGGCTTAGGATATGCACATGCATACAATGGACTTCTAACACTTCCTCTATTATTGTAGAAGAAAGAAAGTGCGTTCTTGGGAAGGAGCTAATATGTCCTATCATTTTATTTTCTCACTTCTTAATGTTGCATGTCATTGAAGATTATTTTTCGAGTTTAATCAATGAGGTAAGATTATTTTGGAAATGTTAATCTTGTGTGAACTAGTAGTTCAAGGTACCTATTTTCCTATATTTGATGTGCATGTCCACAAGAAATATGGTCATTTTATTTATAAATACAAAAAAAAGTTTATATGACATGAGCTTTCAGTGATTTATAACCTATCTTCTTGGCATTTATTCAAGAATTCTTTTGTGGTTTTTAGTGAAATTATGATATTTTTTATTAAATGGATTGAATATTTTGAAAAATATTTTGAGTACTTGGATTTGCAGATTAAATAACAAAATTTTTTGATTTAATAAATTTCAAAAAAATTGTGGGCAATTATGTGATTAGATAAATTTTATATTCTAATAAATCTAGGGAGGGTTTGAGAAAAGTTGACTAGAAAATATGCCTAGAAAAGATAGGTGCTTGAGAGATTTTTTAAGGTTTTGAATCCATTTATGTAGTCAAAAACAAATTTTAAATAATCAAATATCACAATCTCGCTCACAATTGCATTGCCATATTCTGATTAAAACTCCAAATCTTAGAATAGTTAGAGAACACTGAGTACATAATATTTTCTAACTATTCTATAATTTTGCATTTATTGGCCAAAATCTAACCACATAATTGTGCCTGAGATTGTGACCTTTGGTTATTTAAAATGTGTTTTTCATAGCATAAATGAATTCAATACTATAAAATGTACCTCAAACACAAATTGTCAAAATTACACAACTCAAACTTATCTTATATGAAGGATTTGGTTAAATATTAAAACCAAATCCCATAATTACATAGAAAGGCATGGTCTATTTTTGAATAAAGATTTCAAAATTTTCATACTTTAAAATGTAAATATTTTAAAAATGTATGGATGGTTTAGATTTAATAATACGATAGGAGTGAAAAGAGGGGTATAGGTGCTCTATGGCTTTGAGGAAGTCAAAGTTGCAAAGTATTCATGGGGCTTAAGATCCAAGAAAAATAACCAAACTAATTCTTATGCCCTCTACTAGAGATTAGTTAGCCAAAAAAATTAGATAGCTTCTTTCATTATTTTAGGAGACTTCTCGCTTTATACATAGGTTTTTTGTGAAAGGATTCTCCCCTAGGGAAAAAACATTAAAAAGTATTACGAAAATAATTAGAAAAGTAGTCAAAATTTTCTCTTCAATAACATATTTCCATGTATTCTTTTGATCTCAATAAATATGTAAACTTATGTGTTAATGAAGGGTGTAAATTAAGATTAGGAGATTTAAAAATAAACAACCGTATCAATCCCTCTCCTTTTCCTCAATGTTAAATGGATTGACATTGCACAACTATGAAGGATTACATTATCTATTAGTAGTAGTAATACATAAAAAATTTGCTTTATGGTGGGTTAGTTTTTTCAGGAATATAGGTATAAAACTTCTTTTTTCTTATATCCATTTTAGAGTTCGCTAGAAGTATTTGTAGTTTTGATGGATGAGAGGGATTAAAAATAAAATTTGAACATATAGCTATGTAGTATCTGATGTAGTGGGTGCGATCTAGGTGTAGACTTGCATATAAATACAAAATTTTCATTCAAATATATGTAACAACATTGATTAAAAAATCCATGTAAAAATATATAAGACCATGGTTATGGGACATGTATTCCAAGCTAAATCCTAGTGTGTGTTCATTCGGTTTATTATGGCTAAGGAAAATGGAAAAGACAATGACAAAGGATTTGGAAAGGAAAAATGACATTTTTGGCACATTTATTTATGAAAATAATGGAAATTAGGAGAAAAGGAAGGTGAAAGGTCACGGGTTGCATGTGAGGAGGAAATTGAAGAAAAATAATGGAAAATTAAGAAAATAGAGGCCTCATTGATAAAAAGGATATGAGGATCAATTTTCAAGCCTTTGATAGGTTTTTTGTGGAGCTCTCTATAACAACCCTCGTTAAAATATCCATGTCAAAATATATAAGACCATAGTCATGGGACACATATTCCAAGATGAATGGTGGGGAAAGCATCCTAGTGGGTGTTCATTCAGTTTATTATGGCTAAGGAAATTGGCAAAGGAAGTAGCAGAGGCTTTACAAAGAGAAAATCACATTTTTGACACATTTATTTATGAAAATAATGGAAAATGAAGAAAATAGAGGCCTCATTGATAAAAAGTCTTATGAGGATTAGTTGGCAAGATTTTGACAAATTTTTGGGGGAGATATCTTCTATTCTCTCTCTCTCTCCCCTATACACTTGGACACTTGGAGTTTCTTGGAGCACTCTTAGAGGAGTATGACATACTTGGGATTTGGAGCAAAAAGGAAAAGGGAAGAAAAGATCAAGCAAGGAAGAGTAGGATCAACTGGATTTATTTGTAGGTATCGAGTTGAATGTGTGGTTTTCTTGATGTTTTTGGCATACATGTCACATGCATGTGGTTTCTTGGTTATGCTTTGTCATTGGCATGGAGGATTACTTGGATTGACAGTGGTCTTGCCTAGCCTTTCTATTTCATGGATAGCCATGGTGTTGTGGGTTTTACTTTTGTTTTCTGGTTGGTTCTCATATTCCTTTGGTTGTGGGTTGAGTTAATAGTTCATGGAGCCTTGGTGGGACAAACTCTCTGGAAGTCCTGTAACAACTTGGGTTGAGTTACTAGGCCTAGAAACCTTGGATGGAAAAATGCCATGGAAGCCCTATAAAAACTTGGGTTGAGTTACTAGTCATGGAAGCCTTGGTTGGAAAAATGATCTCAAAGCCCTTGGTGGGTTGAGTTACTAGTCCTGGAAGCCTTGGTTGGACAAATTCTCTGGAAACTAGACGAAAGTTGTGGGTTGAGTTACTAGTCCTAGAAGCCTTGGTTGAAAAAATGTTCTGGAAGCTTGATGATAGGTGTGGGTTGAGTTACTAGTCTTGGGATCCAGGTTGGAACAAATGCTTTGAAGCCCTAAAAATCTTGGGTAGAGACCAATTTGGTGATGGTTAGTGATGTACGACCATGAGGTGGAATCTGTTAGGAAACCAACACACAAAAGGCTAGAAAAGATATATGAACGCCTTAGAAATAAGCCTCTTTGAGGGGACAACCTCCTTTACATTACACAAATGAACAATTCTTCGATGATACAAATGACAATACCTCCTTTCTATATATAGGAGTCTAAGGGGTCATAATATAATTAGAGCCAACATAACAATAATAATATAAGGGCACAATAATAACAATAGTGGGCTTCTATGGGGCACAATAATAACAATATGGAGACTACATGGGCACAACAATATAATAATGGGGTTGTGCTAATAACAATAAGGGGTTACACTAGTAGTAGTTCTTGATGCTTGAGTAGTTCTTGATGCTTTTGTCTAAATTCTTGTCCTCCCATGTGGAATCTTCAGTGGGTAAGATCTTCCACTTGATGAGATACTCTGAAATTGATCTATTTTGTAGGTTTCGATTTCTCGGTTCTGTGACTGCTTCAGGTTCCAATATGATTTTTCCTTCCTTGTCAAGTTCTCCCAATATTGTTTGAACTGGGATCTTCTGCAACTTTTGAATGAGTTCCCACTCCTTTGGGCATATGGATATATGTAACGCATGATTTTTGGAGGAACACTTATGGAATCAAATGAATAGCATGATCATGATCACAAATAGGTGGGAGGCCTTTGGGAGTCTCAAATACCTTGGAATGATTGTCCAAAACATTTTTGAGATCTGGAGAAATACATGATTTTGATGTGCGATCCTCTAGTGAAAATAATTATGCAATTACACCCCGTTGTTCTTTATTTAGAAGTTTTTTCATGCTGTTAGAGTTGATTATATTTCTAGGCTTTCCTTCCATACCCCTCAATTCAACTTCCTTTTCTTCCCAAAAAAATCAGGAAAAGTTCTTGAAAATTAAAAGCTATCGTACCCAAATATTGTAACCATTGGACTCCTAGTAAAACATCAGCACCACCCATTGGAACATAAAGCATTGGGTTATTCAATACATATTCTCCCATGGATAGCTTGATATTATGGCACTTTCCAGAGCAATTTATAGTTCCTCCACTTGCAACCATCACTTGACACTCTGGTGGTATATATAGGAAGCAATTCAAATCCTTAGCTATCTTACAATCAATAAAATTATGGGTACTACCCGAATCAATCAACACTCTTACCTTTTTCTTCTTGATATGTTATTCTATATTGATAGTTTGAGGAGTGGTGATTTCCTCCAATGCATTACAAGATATTGTCAGATTGGTTTCTTGAGACTCGATGTGATCTTTCAATTCTTGAACATTTTTCTTCTTGATATGTCCTTCTATATTGATAGTTTTATGAGTGGTAATTCTGTCCAATGCCTTACAAGATATGGTCAGACTCATTTCTTCTTTCTCGATGTGATCTTTCGCTTCTTGAACCTTTTTCTTCTTGATATGTCCTTCTATCTTGAGATTTTTAGGAGTGGTAATTCTTTCCAATGCTTTACAAGATATGGTTAGATTCATTTCTTCTTTATATGGGGTTGGTTCCTGGTGTATATACTCTTCTTTTGAAGTTTCTTGATCCTTTTCTTCCTCCTATCCACAATCAATGTAAAATAATTTCTTCTCAGCACACTTATGACCTTTAATGTATTTGTTATAACAATTGTAACAAAGCCCTTTTTCTCTTTTTTCTTCCAATTGTTGTGGTGTAACCCTTGTAGGTTGTGGAAGGCTAGGAGAAACAACACTTCCATCTTTATAGTTGTGCGGGGTAGACTTCCTTGTTGGGATAATTTTTCTTTCCACTTTGTAACAAAGCCATTTTTCTCTTTTTTTCTTCCAATTGTTGTGGTGTTGCTCTTTGTATCCTCATAATGTGCTATCATTTCCTCCGTGAAAATTGACCACTTAACAAGCTGTTTACAAGAACAAAGCCCTTTATACCATAAAAATTGATCTGGTTCTAAATATGAAGATGCAATAAATACCTTTTGTAACAATGTTACACCATGTAGATCAAAATATTTCTCCATCTATATGTTCAATTTACTGGATCCTTTCCATCAAACTTCCTCATATTGCCTTTTCTTGATTTCAGGAGCTCGATCTTGAAAAGACTATAACTCAGTACTTTTAGATCTCAAAGTTCTAAAATTGTCTCTTGTAGTAGCCCTCTGAGTTCTCTTTCTAACCCCACAAGTTTGATCATAATTTGTTTCTCCAAGAAAGAGGTATGCCCAATCTCCTAACATGACCTGATTATATAATGTTTTAGTAGAGTGAACTTGTACGACGTGCCATGTGTCACTGTTTCAACCTTAATATTTGAAAACTATGCACAGAAAACTAAAGTCTATCCTCTTTCTGTAACTTCTTATGAAATTTCAATTTGTTTCTCAGAGAGAAAGTTATGATGATTTTTCCAAGGTCACATGTTTAGGATGTAATTCAGGAGTCTGCAAAAACCCTAACTTCCTCAGATAAAATATCCCAAAATATAGTGAGACAAGATCTGAAATTCGGACCTCAGGTTCAGACCGATTTCTTCTCAAATGGGTTTTTGTTTTAGCTTTTGAAACTTTGTACTGAAAATGTGATAGCAAAAATTCCATGATGACCTGATTTAGATGAAATTCTAAATCTTGCAAAAACTATAACTTCCTCAGATCATATCTCTGACAATATAGCGAGACAAGCTCTGAAATTCGGACCTGAGGTTTAGCGAGATTTCATCTCAAATGGTTTTTTTGTTAGCTTCTGAAACATCGTAGAAAAAAAAAGTTATAGCGAAAATTCCACGATAACCTGTTTGGAGCAGCAAAACCCTAGAATCCAAAGCTCTGATACCAAATGATAGGAAACCAGCTCACAAAAAGATAGAAAAGATAGATGAACACCTTAGAAATAAGCCTCTTCAAGGGGGAAATGTCCTTTACATTACATTAATGAACAATTCTTCAATGATACAAATGACAAGACCTCCTTTCTATATATAGGAGTCTAAGGGGTCATAATATAATCAGAGCTAACATAAAAATAATAATGTAAGGGCACAAGAATAACAATAGTGGGCTTCTATGGGGCACAATAATAACAATATGGGGACTACATGGGCGCAAAAATATAATAAGGGGGTTGTACTAATAACAATAAGCGGTTACACTAGTAGTATAGGGACCTAATAGAATCATTGTTTGAGGGTTGTGGTGTTTTTGCCTCTCAAAGCCATTGTTTGGTTTTGATGGATTTGTTTCATGATATCCCACATTCATGTTTGGAATATGGCATGGGGGTGACTAGCTGAAAGAAAGATTTAGTTCAACCTAGTTTATGATCGAGTGGTTCGTGGAAGTACCATACCCAGTCAGCCTATGCAATCATCAATAAGAAATCTCTTTATCCTTGGTATGTTATGTATATTTTAATGGTTTATATGTGGATTATATGGCTGTTTTTTTCTTGGTATTTATGTTGTTATTATGTTGGTTATGAACATGTAGTATGGCAGTGGCTATGTATGGCTCGCATCATGATTTTAATTGTAAATGAATGAAATATGTATTTATGGTCTAATATATGATAATTTAGGTAAAGTTATAAGGGAAAAATGCCTCATAACGAATCTCAAATAAGTATGAGACCCCTATGCCTAGTTTTGCTGTTAAGACCCATGGAATTCATATTTGTGATATGTTTGAAGAAATGCTTATCATGGCTATTAGAGGTCCAGTCTAGTCCTTGTTGATGTTTTTAAAAATTTATCTTTGTTCAGCTAGGAAATTTCACTTCTGAAGTTCTCATTAGATTATGGGCAGTGACCTGGGATCTCGGCCTGAAAAAGTGGCACACATTTCAAATTTGTAGGCACAACACTAGGAAAAAAATGTCCCTGTACGCTTGCTTGGCCTTACTGCAGGAGCATATGAGCCTCCTAGATGCACCATGGTCCATATCAAGGGAGTGTCCAAGGGTTTGATGCACTAAAACTTAAGTTGGTCTCAAGGGCTAGTTGCCTGAGTGTTTAGGATGGCTCCTAAGGCTTTTGTAGCTGATGTGGAAGGTATGTGTGATGTGTTCTTCCAGTTCCACTTCCTTAAATGACACATAGAGATTCTAATAATATCATAGTAACTTATCCTCACTTGTTATCCTTATTGGTCGATTACTTAGTTAGATGTGGGAGGAGAATGTTACAGAGTTGTATTAGAGAATGGTTAAACACTTGGACTGGATGAGTAGAGTGTGTTTTTCATGCATGCATGTAGGTTGTATATGTTTTTGATGTGTATGCATGGTGATGGTCATTTTCGCAATTGTGTTGACATTTAAAAGTTGATGATGTTATTAATGGGTTGTGCTTTTCATGAATGCCTATCAGATCTATATGTATTTGTTATGCATGTTAGTATATGTATATTGCTATGCATGCATTGTCATGGTTATAGTTGTGCATGTATAGTAGGTCAAACATGCATTGTGAACTCATTGTATGTAGTTTGTGTCATCAAAATGTTGTTGCTATATTATGATGTTAATGTGTTGGCTGAGAAAGAGCAAGAGATATAGATCATCAAAGTGAGCTTGCAGCACTAGACTTCAAGGCAAGAGAAGATTGTCAAATAGATTTGTATGTTGGGCATGTAGGTATGTGGTTAATCGTTTTTATAAGAATTAGGGTTACTTACACACTTGTAATTCTATTGTAGTCGTGGTTCCATGCATGGTAGATGCTAGTTGACCAGTGTAGTCATATGTAGACATGTTGCATAGTCATGCATGGTAGTAACCTTTAGTTGTTTTATGTTAGTTAGCTTGATGATTATACTACATATTGTTGATGAGTATGCTATATGTTAAATTGTTGTTGTTATATATTAGTTAACTTTATGATTAGGGTTATTTCATTTAAGATCTTGATGTTATATGTATTGCGTTAAGCTGAATTAGCCTATGCAGATGGTTATGGTTATGATATTCAGGTATGAGTCAACATATTTGTGATATGGTGTTGTACTAATCTAGATTTCCTATGCATGTGTGATTGTTAGGCATGAATTACAATTATTTATGAGTTTATGATGTCAACATGTTAGCTAGTTATTGTTATGGACATTGTGATCTTATTTATGTTTCAAGTTGATATGTTGTGAAGCTATATTGTGGTAATCTAGATTTCTTCTGTAGATAAGATAACATTCCCTAAGATACATCAAGGTATGAGTTTTCTTATGTCATATACATGGTGCTTGACTATTTGATTATGTCCTCAATTTAGCGTTTGAGTGTTCGATTATGTCATCTAGTTGAATTATCTCACATGGTACGATTACAAACTATTTGAATGTTTGATTAATTCCATGCTATGAGTATTTGTTTGTAAGATTGCATGAACAAATGATCTTGTTTTAAGATGGTTGTACTAACATATATGTGTTGAGACAGTTGATATGTACTTGAATGTAAGTAGGTGATAGTTGTAGTATTATGTATTATGGCTGGTGAATGTGAGTTGATTGTTGATTATGGCAAGGTTGTTAGACTTGGTAAAGGTTGAATTAAAATTCATAGACATGATGCCTTGATTTGTGGAACATGTGACTAACATATGTGAACAATTGTAGTGAAGCATGCTTGGTATTAGCATGACAAGGTAATAGTTGGGTTGTCTATATAACTAATAGCGGGGTGATGTGATAGTACATAGTAAGACTTGATTGTAGCAAGGTAAAAAGGTAAAGAAGGGGATTGGGTGAGGATTCCTTTGGCTATGTTTGGACCGCAAATCCAAACAAATGAATGCCTTCAATACAAGAAGTATTATTAACCTAGATTTTGTCTGATACTATGTGGATATGTGTTATAATCCTAAACATGTATTTGACACTTATATTAGCTAGTTTCTAGCTATAGTTGGGTTCGTCAAGAGAATTGGAATCCCTTCAGGAATGATATGTGCAGGTGTACAATGTGGCAACATGCTTGGCACAACAAGGTAAGATAAATGATATATTGTGATGTTTACTTATGCATTGAAAGTTGTGTGTTTATGGAAGTATGATTCAGGGGATTGCATGGCAAAATATACTGCCATGAAATATTGAAGAAGGCTCAGGCTGAATTTTCCTTGGAGGCATTATGAACCCACGGGGTTGAGTCACAGTGTTTGTTGGGAGTTTTGTGCCTTTGGTATTTTGTGATTTGTTTGAGCTTGATTTATGGGTTTTGATTGTGTCTAGCACAAGGCCTTGCCACTTTGTTTGTGATGTCGTATTGCTATTGGTTTTCATGTTTTTCTCTTGTTTTCTTGTTGTTCTTTCCTTTAATGTTTTGATTCTTGGGAATTGGTTGGGAAAAGAGGAAAGTTAATGGAGCTCGGGAATAGCTGAATGAAACCCAACATGTAATGAAGCTAGGTTCATGTGTAAAGGCAACTGAAGGCAAGGGTATGACAGTCAGTTGGATTGGTTGGGTCCGTTGGGGTAAATGGAAAATGGAAGGACAATCATGAGAAAGGTAACATGAAAGGTGAAGTAAATGGATCTCAGGCATCATATGCCTTGGCTATGTTGGGAACGATTGTTATCAAAGTTGTGCATGGTGTGCATAGATAAAGGGAGTTCCTTAATATTGACCTTATGTTATTTTTTAATTATGTTATGATCATGATTATGTTGGTGTTTATATATGTATACAAATATGCATGTATGTATGTATGTATGTATGTTTGATAGGGTCATCATGGATCATGGTTGTTTAATGCTAATGTTTATATGTATGTGTGTGTGTGTGTCATTGTTTGGCATGATCATGCTTGTTTTATGCTAATGTTTATGTATATGTATGTATGTATCCATGTATCTATGTCACTATCTGATAGGGTTGTCAAGGATCATTCTTGTGGAGGAAAGATTTCTTATGTAGGTCAATGGCATGACAAGGTTCCTAGTCTTATGGGAAATCGGGTGGGGAGAGTAGTCATGAAAAACATACAAGGTAAACATCATGTGGATATGAATTAATATTGTATGCTTGTATTATAACTATGTCTATGTTAGGACAAGTAACTTTGAGGGATACATAAACTGAATGAAATCGGTAAAACCTGAGGCATGTTAGGATAAGCATGGATGGCAGAGAGATGCTAGAAGAAAGGTTGCCTGGTAGAGATAGTGTGGTTTTGGATGTGCGGTACTACTGTTGTGTATATGTTATGCATGTTGTATATTTAGTGATTGTACCTATGGTGATGTGTACATGTAATATTTGTAGTATTGTGTCTGTACGATGTTGGGTCCCTCTTGTATGTATGGTGCTGTGTGTACATTATATATGTAGTGGTGAATATTGATGGTGTTATGTACATGTCGGATATGCGGCGTTGTGCACATATTGTATTGTGTTCATGATGGATATGCGATGTTGTGTGTATATGGTGTTGTGTGCATGTTGGATATGCAGTGATGTGTACATAGGGTGTTATGTACATGTTGTATATGGAATGCTATGTACATATGGTGTTATGTGCATGTTGTACATGTGGTGCTATGTAAAATACGGTGTTGTGTGCATGATTGTACAAGTGGTGCTATGAGCATGTGGTGTCATGTACATGTGGTGCTATGTGTAGGTGGTGTTGTGTACATGTCATGCATATGGTGTTGTGAGTAGAATTTCCCACTGTAGATCAACAAATTATGCAATATACTAAAACAAAATACAAGATCTACTTCTACAACAAACTCTGCGGAAGCTTAATTGAATATGAGCAAGATGAACAAAACACATATAGCTGAGAATGAGAAAGCAACCACACATGAACACAGAAGAATTCTCTAAGGAAAGCCTCAACCTAAAACCCCAATCTCTGTAATATCATACAAGTGGAAATATGTTTAGATTACAAAAATAATTAGCTCACGAGCTATCCTGCTCCCTCTGCAATCAAAATGCTACTTATAGACAGCCAAAGGCTTCTCACGAACCTTCTCCTCTGCCCTCCAAGCCTCATATTTCCTTGTGTAGTTTTCCTTGGGGTCCAGTGCTACCACCTGTGTGAATTTTCCTCTTCACACACTCATTAACCTCTGATCTAAATGCACAATCCTGAAGGAGATAATTCCTTCTGCATGGATGAGTTTCCTATATAGGAAAAATTCTCCAACTGGTAGTACACTGTCCCTTCCTCTAATGTCAACTGGGTCTCTAGCTAAATTGACATGCATGACTTATTTATGAGAGAATATTTAGTTATCTGAAGTGCAGCAGTTACATGCATGCATGCATTAAATAACTGAACTCACAATTAGTTCCACAAACTGTTGGAACTAATCTAACTAGACTTAACTCAAATAACTGAGCTAACTAATTACAACTCATCTTGATCTCCTTTAATCAAGGGATAACTTCCTCAATCAATGGAGAAATTGTTGCATGTCTTCACATAGACTTCATGTTTGATTTCCTACAACTAATTAACTCAAGATGAATTAATTAATTATTTTACAAACGACTGCTAAGATAAAATTCGAATTTTACCTCTCAATTTTAGTTTAGGGACTAACTAAAAGTGGAATCTATCCCAAAATGCGATTTATAGCAATGTTATTTTTAGCACTTCAATTTTTCATTCCTTGTTGCTATGTCCAACACTGGTACCGTAACTGCGATTTATAACAGTGCTATTTTTAGCACTTCTATTTTTAGCATTTCTTGTTGCTATTTTCAACACTCCCTCTCAACAAGAAAGGCATTCTACTCGAACTGCATCCTGAACCTTTGGAATGTTCTGCACGCAACAATTATTCCAAGTGTTGTTACTCCAGCAACTTTAGAAACAAAAAGAAAACTCCCAACTGACCTTCCTGTTGGGCTAGAAAGGTGAAGCTCCATCTGTTGCTGACAGGTGCTCCCCCTTTGACCTCTAAGCTACTGTAACACTTCATGCATCTTGCACCATTGCACACCTCTCTATGCCATCCTACACTGGTGCAACACTCCCGTGCCTCTCGCATTACTACAACTTGCTAGCTCAACACAGTCTTGGGACTCTTGCATCATATCTCTCTCTATCGCTCCATCTGAATCTGTCTCTACCCACTCAGCCAGTCCTGCTACTCCTCGTCGAGGCTCCCATAGAAAGGTCTAATCAAAGATGTTGGGTAGCTCAAGGATCCTTCCCTATTTCAACCTTCTTGGGACTGTCACTCCACATCACCCCACCTCCTACCTAGAGGTATGGATTCATGTGATCACTCTGCCCACTTGGCTCAAAGATTCCCCCTACTGGAGGTCTTTGCATGAGTGGATGTCTCCACTCGGTCTCCTCTTGGCTTCTCTAGTTGTGGCTTCTCCACAACCTTGTGAAGGTTCTTCACCAATTGTGGCTCCTCCACAATCGTTTGAGACTTCTTCTGGCACTGCATGTTGAGAGGTAATTTACTCTCTCTCTCAACCACCAAGTCTCCATCAGTTGCCTTGCTCCTCAAGGCTTTGCATGCATCTTGAACCTCAAGAGCATAGAGGTTCTTGACTTGTGAACCGATCTACTTCACCTGTTTAGTGGTGATGTGTCGAAGGGAAACCTTTCTCTTACTAAAGACTACGTCATATCCTTTGTCTTCCAACATTGCGATCGACACCAAATTTTTCCTCAGTCATGGCACATACTTGACATCAGTCAAGGTAATGCAAGCTCCATGCTCCCTCTGAAAAAAAATTGTGCCTACTCTTGAGACACTATAATTTTCATCATTACCCATCGCTATGATTATCTGGAGATCTTTCTCCTCCAAGGTACTAAACAAACTCTTGTCACCGGTCATGTGGAATGAAGCTCCACTGTTATGAAACAAACCACATCACACCGTGGATGAAACCATGCATGTGAAGAGGGTGAAATCCAACTCGAACTGTGAGGCCAATGCCTCATCTTGAGATCCTTCCTTGGATCCCATCTTGGATTTCTTTAGTGGACAATTTGTAGCATAATGGCCCACCTCATGACAATGAAAGCATCGCACTTTTGATTTGTCAAACTTCTTCCCACCATCGGAAGAACTCGATTTGGGATGAGAATCCTTCTCCTTACCCTTCTTTGCCTTATTTGTTGAGGTGCAATTTTCTTCATCCTCCTTGGATGAAGAGCCATCTCTGGTGCTTCTTCTTATCTCCTCCTACATCAAATCCGACCAAAGTTGTTCCCAATCTGGAAGTTTCTCTCTTCCATTTATTGGCAGCTATGCCAGCTCTTAAGAACACCGAGGAGGGCAAGACTCACCATGTCATCATCGGCTATCGTGATCCCTACACTTCCAAGCTCATCCCTACAGGCGGTGAGCTTGTTCAGATATGTAGAGATTGTATCACCCTTTTCACACTTGATTTTCCGAAGCTTGTCTTTCAGCGCCAGCTTCCTTTGATCACTACTATTCTAATATAGATCTTTCAATATTTTCACATCGAAGATAGTGTCTCCTTCCCATGGAGACTCAAGACTATGTGGTCTTGAACTCCCTCCAAAAGGATTCTCCTTGCTCTAGCCACACATTTCTTCCATTCTGCCAATTCTTTAGCATTAGCTATTGTGTGCTTGGGGACTTCTTGATCAATGAAGTCCTTTAGAGCGTTAGCCTCTAATACCACTTCCATGTGATCCTTCCAGTCTATATAATTCAAGCTGCCATCAAGAGCATACTCGAGTCTTAAACTGTTGAACGCCATTAGTGAAATTGAGATGTGATAAGAACTCGACTTTTATATTCAGGAACCTCAAACTTCAAACTTCTCCCTTCTTGTATACCGTTCTTTGCTTTGATCACCTTTTCTCTGATACCATGTAGAATTTCCCACTGTAGATCAATAGATTATGCAATATACTAAAGAAAAATACAAGATCTACTTCTACAACAAACTTTGAGAAAGCTTAATTGAATATGAGCAAGATCAACAGAACACATATAATTGAGAATGAGAAAGCAATCACACATGAACACAGAATAATTTTCTGGGGAAAGTCTCAGCTTAAAACCCTAATCTCCGTAATATCATACAAGTGGAAATATTTTCAGATTACAAAAAGAATTAGGTCACAAGCTATCATGCTCTCTTTGCAATCAAACTGTTGCTCATAGATAGTCAAAGGCTTCTCATAAACCTTCTCCTCTGCCCTCCAAGCCTCCTATTTCCTTGCGTAGTTTTCCTTGGCGTCTAGTGCTGCCACTTGTGTGAATTGGCCTCTTCACACACTCACTAATCTCTGATCTAACTGCGCAATCTTGAAGGAGATAATTCCTTCTGCATGGATGAGTTCCCTATATAGGAAAAAATCTCCAACTGATAGTACACTGTCGCTTCCTCTGATCTCAACTAGCTCTATCACTAAACTGACATGCATGATTTATTTATGAGAAAATATTCATTTATCTGAAGTGTAGCAGTTACATGCATGCATGCATTAACTAACTGAACTCACAATCAGTTCCACAAACTGTTGGAACTAATCTAACTGGGCTTAACTCAAATAACTGAGCTAAATAATTACAACTCAAAGTATAACTCATCCTGATCTCCTTTAATCAAGGAATAACTTCCTCAATCAATGGAGAAACTGTTGCATGTCTTCACATAGAATTCATGTTTGATTTCCTACAACTAATTAACTCAAGATGAATTAATTAATTATTTTACAAACAACTGCTAAGATCAAATTCGAATTTTACTTCTCAATTTTAGTTCAGGGAATAACTAAAATTGGAATCTATCGTGAAATGATATTTATATCATTGCTATTTTTAGCACTTCCATTTTTTATTCCTTGTTGCTATGTCCAACATTGGTACCCGAACTGCTATTTATAGTAGTGCTATTTTTAACACTTCTATTTTTAGCATTTCTTATTGTTATTTTCAACATTGTGTACATGTGATGCCATGTACACGTCGTGCATGTGGTGTTGTGTACGTCTTGAATTGTGTACACATTGTACAAGTAGTACAATGTACATGTGGCATTGTGTGCATGTTGTGTAGGTGGTGCCATGTACATGTGATGTTGTGCACACGTTGTGCAGGTGGTGCTTTGTACATGTGGTACTATGTACATCTTGTACATATGGTACTGGTGTACATGTGGTATTGTGCACATGTCGTACATGTTGTGTTACAAAAATGTAGTACTATGTATGTGCATTGTGTAGTTATGGTATTGTGACATAGGTATTCATTGTGTATATGTATTTGTGTTGTGTTGTAAATCGGGTGTAGGTGCTTGTGTGATATGTCAGGTGTAAGTGCATGCATTTCATGGTTTTGTATATCATGTGTGGTTGTATGTGTGTGATGCACACACTGTGTATGTGCACATGGTTGAAGAGAAGGCACTTGGTGTTTGTTGGGTGTGGCAATCGATTTGGTGTGCATACAAAATAAGGAAAAAGGTCAAATCTAAGGATTGATTAAAGGATAAGTATCAGTACTTTATTTTAGTTTTATTATGCATGTAATTTATGATTATGGTATGTGATGATTACATGTGATTTATGATTCTTGTTTATGATAGTTACATGTAATTTATGATGGTTGTGTTTTGAGCTAACCTAATGTGATATGTTTATACATAATGATTTGATCAAAGATGCTAGTTTGACTTGTTGTGACAAGAAGTAAACATTATTGCAAGCATACCTTATTAATGAGTTGTCAATGAGGTATGATGTGAATTTATTTCAATTTATTTTAAATATAATGGAAGTTATGTGCTTGGTACATGAAAGCATGGGAAATTCCCAGGTTGGGTGATTGAAACTCACTGCAAGAATTATCAGTGTGAGTGAAAAAATTTAAATAGGAAGCAGTATGTTGGTAAACCATTCAGGAGTAGGGCCATTGTGGGACACTGGTACCCAATAGTTTCCATTGATTTCCATGAGCATGCTATGACCAGTATGATTGTTTTAAGGTAGGGATATGCCTTGGTATTTTGACCTTCTGATACGAGGAAACCTTATCGAGGGATTGACTGCCTAGGATGGGGTTGTGAGTGGAACTTGGAAGATGTGTGATACACGGAAGGGGGTGACCAAATTGCTCGGTGGACTGTGTAACAGAGAATGGAAGGTTAGGGATATATCTATTTTTTTCATTAGCATTTCCAGATGGAATCAAATGCACATTGGGAGTGTGCCCTGGAACAATGAGCTGGTAACTGTTCATTGAGAGGACAAGTGGCACATGATTACAGATCTAGACAATGGATGCATATTTGACCTTGCAGTGGATTTTGGACTTCTTGGAAATGAGGTGAATCCTGGTATTACTTTGAGGGTGGAGGTATGAGCCTCTAGATTCCCTTGTTGCGGATGCAGGCATCATATCATTTTATTTGTTGGTTGTGAAAATGTGCATATTTATATGTGTATATCATTGTAAATATTGTATTAAGCTAGATTTATAAATCTCCATAAACAATATGATTATTTAGGAGGTGAAGAAAATGCGTATATGTGGTTATTATTGTAAATAATGTAATGATTTGTGTTATAAATCTCCAGTAAATGGTATGTTTGTCATGTTTCAATGGTGGTCATTGTAAATACTCCAATGAGCTATGTTATAAATCTCCATGGGAAATATGTTTTGTTTTCAGAGGTCTTGCTAGTTATAGGTGTCATTGAACACCGAGGACGGTGTTCCCCTAAGGGGGAGGGTTCTATAACAACCCTGGTTAAAAAATCCATGTAAAAATATATAAGACCATGGCCATGGGACATGTATTCCAAGTTGAATGGTGGGAAAAACATCCTAGTGGGTGTTGATTCAGTTTATTATGGTTAAGGAAATTGGCAAAGGCAGTGGAAAAGGCTTTGGAAAGGAAAATCACATTTTTGGTACATTTATTTATGAAAATAATGGAAATTAGGAGAAAAGGAAGGTGAAAGGTCACATGTTTCATGTGAGGAGGAAATTGAAGGAAAATAATGGAAAATGAAGAAAATAGAAGCCTCATTGATAAAAAGGCTTATGAGGATTAGTTGGCATGATTTTGACAAATTTTGGGGGAAGATCTCTTCTATTCTCTCTCTCTCATACACTTGGACACTTGGAGTTTCTTGTAGCACTCTTGGAGGAGTGTGGCATACTTGGGATTTTGAGCAAGAAGGAGAAGGGAAGCAAAGATCAAGCAAGGAAGAGTAGGATCAATGACTACAACTGGATTTATTTGCAGGTATCAAGTTGCATGTATGGTTTCCTTCCTTTTTTTGGAATCCCTATAACAACTTGGGTTGAGTTATTACTCCTGGAAGCCTTGGTTGGAAAAGAACTCTGGAAGCCCTATAATAGCTTGGGTTGAGTTACTATTATTGGAAGTTTTGGTTGGAAAAATGCTCTGGAAGCCCTTGGTGGGTTGATTTACTAGTCCTAGAAGCCTTGGTTGGACAAATGCTCTGGAATCCTAACAATAACTATGGCTTGAGTTAGTAGTCCTAGAAGCCTTGGTTGGACAAATGATCTAGAAGCCCAATGACAATTGTGGGTTTAGTTACTAGTCCTAGAATTTCGGTTGGACGAATGATATGGAGCCCTGGACAACTTGGGTAGAGATTGATCTGGTGATGGTTAGTGATGTCCGACCGTGAAGTGGAATCACTGGTTGAGGGTTGAGGTGGTTTGGCCTCTGGAAGCTCTAGTTCGATTTTGATGGATTTGTTTCATGATATCCCACATTCATGCTTAGAATTTGGCATGGGGGTGATTGGGTGAAAGAAACATTTGGTTCATCCTGGTCTACAATCTGGTGGTTCATGGAAGTCCCATACCTAGTCAGCCTATGTAATCATCAATAAGAGATATCTTTCTCCTTGGTATGTTATGCTTGTTATACTGGTTTATATGTGGAATATATGGATCTTGTTTCTTTGGCATTTCTATTGTTATTATGTTGGTTATGACCATGTATTATGACAGTGCCTATGTATGGTTCTCATGATGTTTTAACTTGTAAATGAATGAACTATGTATCTATGGCCTAATAGATGCTAATGTGATAAGGAAACAATGCCTCATAGTGAATCTCAGATAAGTATGAGACCCCTATGCTCAAATTTGTTGTTAAGACCTGTAGAATGAACATTTGTGATATGTTTGACACAATACCTCTCATGGTTAGTAGGGGTCCAATCTAGTCCTTGTTGATGTTTTTGCAAACGTATCTTTGTTCCGCTGTGAAATTTCATTTATGAAGGTGTCATTGAGTTTTTGGCAGTGATCTGGGCTATGGGCCATAAAAACTGGCAAAAATCCCAGAGTCGCAAGGAAAACACTAGGGGAAAAAGTCCCGAGACGCTTTCTTTCCCTTGATTCGGGAGTGTATGGAGCCTCCTAAATGCACCGTGGTCCATATCAAGGGAGCATCTAGGGGTTTGATGCACTAAAACTTCAGTTGGTCTTAGGGGCTAGTTACCTGAGTGGTTGGGATATCTCCTGGGAGTTTTGTAGTTGCTGTGGAAGGTCTCTATGATGTGTTCCACTAGTTCTACTTCCTTAACTGATACATAGGGAGTCAAACCATATCATAGTAACTTCTCGACACATGTTTACCCCTGTTGGCTGGTTACTTAGGTAGATGTAGGAGGAGTGTGCTATAATATATATATACTTCATACACATAATTTAATGAATGGAATCAAGGGGTTTCAAATCATTATTTCATCTCAAAACTTATGTGGGGCATTTGCAACGCTATGTCCTAACTTTACAAATTCTAAACATTACACAAATTAAATGCCTAATAGATTAAATGGAAGTGCATAACTATTTTGATAAGTATTGGTGTTTATGAACCATTTAATTTAGAAAACTATGCCAGTAATAAAGTTGCAAAAATTGAATCACACAATTGTATTTTCATTGGTGTGTTGGAAAAATATTATAATGTTTGTCAACATGTGTCATCATCTTGTCTCTCGTGGTTACATCATACATTGGACACTACTGTTGTATTGGATTATGTGCATGGCCTTATGGACTCAAACAAGCAATTTGGGATTATGTGTGAAATATCAATATATATTTTTGATACTTTTTATATATGTTAAAATTGTATCCTGTAAGGTGATTCTACATGGATCAAATGCCATTACATGAAATAATTTACCATAATTGTCTACTATGGTGGTTTATTCACGAATTTTCTAATAATGACTTTAGACAAAAAAAAATAGTTTTATGGTTGGGTACCTTTTATAAAAGGGAAAATATGTCAATGTCAAATTAAGTCATAGTGGTCGATCTCAGTAAAGTGAGATTTAATCTCAAGTGTTGAGATTAAGGATTTCACTTGAGATTAGGGTTAGATCTTCTTAATAGGAGGTTTGAGCCAAAGGAAATGTACATTCGATTTGGAATGAGTTGGGAGTCAATGGAGTGTAGCATTTGGAAGTGAAAGTGAAAAAGCCCTAGATTGAGCTAGCTAGAGCAAGATAACAATATCAAAAAAGAGGTCGAGTCTTGTCTTTGGCCAAGAGCTGATATTCTTTTAAGGTAGAAATTGAGTTGCGTATGTAGGTCATACAAGAGCCCAATGAGAAAAGGAAGGTTGAAAACTTTTGTTGGGCATTTTACATTGAAAATTATTATGTAACTTCTATAAGAAAATATTTCTCTTGGAGCTAAATAAGAAGCCCAACATTAGTTGTTTCTCCCCACAATAGGGTTTCTAGGATATCTCTCTGTTATTTTCGATTGCATGTGATTACATGTGATTTGTTTAGAATGTTTTTGCTTTTGTTATTTATTTGTTAAAAAACCCAAAATATTTATTGTTACAAATTGGATTAGAAAACTTTGTTCTTATTTATTGAGATAATAAATTTATAATTGGGTTTAAAATAATTAGTATGATATAAACTCTGAATATGAAACTATATAATATTATATATTATATAATTTATTGAATAAAATAAAAAATTTCCAAATATATTTTGCATCTCAAAATTTATGAAGTCATTTGCAACACCATGTCTTAACTTTACAAATTATGATCATTACACAAATTAAATGCATAATAAATTAAATGACACAACTCTTTTGATAACTACAGATATTTATCCACCATTTAATTCATAAAACTATACCATAATAAAATTGCAAAATGAATCACACATTTCGTATTTATATTAATGTGTTGGCAAAATATTTTAATGTAACTCAACATGTGCCATCATCCTATCTCTCATGGTTACATGTTAGGCTGGAAACTACTGTTGTACTGGATTATGTGCATTGTCGCGTGGACTCAAACAAGTAGTTTGGGATAATTTGTGGAATCTCCATGTTTTTTAATACTTTTCATATATGTTGGAATTGTATCTTGTAAGGTGATCAGTCGCCATAATTATGGCGGTTTATTCATGAATTTGATAAGTGAGGAATTTAGACAAAATTTTAGTTTGGATAATGTGTGAAATCTCTATATGTTTTTTAATACTTTTCATATCTGTTGGAATTGCATTTTGTAAGGTGATCGGTCACCATAATTATTTACTATGGTGGTTTATTCATGAATTTGATAAGTGAAGAATTTAGCTGTTGGAATTGCATCTTGTAATGTAATCAGTCACCATAAATTATTTACTATGGTGGTTTATTCATGAATTTGATAAGTGAGGAATTTAGACAAAATTTTAATTTAATTGTTGAGTCTTTTTTATAAAGGGAAAATATGTCAATGACAGATTAAATCATAGTTATTGATTTCAATAAAGTTATACCAAATCTCAATGGTTGAGATTAGAAATTTCACTTAAGATTAAGATGTACATTCGATTTTGCATGAGTTGAGAGTCAATGAAGCATAGTATTTGGTAGCGAGAGCAAGAAATTCCTAGATTGAACTAGCTAGAGCAAATCACGAAAAACGAGATCAAGAAAGAGGGTGAATTTTATCTTTTGACAAGAGCTGATATTCTTTGAACATAGAAGTCTTCTGTTGAGCTGCCCATATAGGTCATACAAGAGCTGAGTGAGAAAAAGAAGGTTGAAATATCTTATTGGGTATTGCAATAAAAAAATTTATCTGCTGAATGAGAAGCTCGACATTTTTTGTTTTTCTTCACACTAGGGTTTTTAGGGTATATCTGTGTTATTTTCAATTATATGTGACTGCATGTAATCTATTTGGAATGTTTTTGCTTCTGTTTTTTATTTACTTAAAAACCCAGAATATGTATTGTTACCAATTAAATTAAAAAGATTTGTTTATTTCATTTTTTGATTATTTGTTGAAACTGTAAATTTCTAACTTAGTTTAAAGAAATTGACATGGTATCAAAATTATAAACTCTGAATAAAAGCATGGAGATGTTACATAAGTGATATAATAAATAAGATATATATAGATAATATAAATATATATAATTATAAAAATCTATATAATAATAAATGAAAATCTAAGAGTTTCCAAATTAAATTTATCTCCAAAATATGTGGGGCTTTGCACATATATCTAATTTACATATTTTTAAATAGCAATAAATATCTAATAAGCTTATGAAACATAACTATTTGCGTTTATCCGCCATTTAATTCATAAAAATATACTAATAATAAAATTACAAAATAATCACTTAATTCATATTTATATAAGCGTGTTGAAAAATATTAAAATGTGGCTCAACATGCACCATCATCTTGTCTCTCGTAGTTGCATCTTGGGTTGGAAACTACTCTTTTATTGGAATATGTGCATGGTCTTGTGGATTCAAACAAGCAATTTGGGATTATGTGTGAAATCTCCATACATTTTTTAACACATTTTATATATGTTGAAATTGTAGCTTTCATATTTATATGAGTGTGTTAGAAAAATATTAAAATGGGGCTCAACATGCAACATCATCTTGTCTCTCCTAGTTACATCTTGTGTTGGGAGACTACTTTTTTATTGGAATATGTGTATGGTCTTGTGTGCTGAAACAAGCAATTTGGGATTATGTGTGAAATTTTTATATACTATTTTTAATATATTTAAGAGGGTTGAAATGAGGTTCTTAAGGTGATTTGCAGGAGCAGGCACAAGACAATGCAATGATTACTCATATATCTTATTGTATTTATATTATAAATTTTTTAATTTAATTTTGTCTAAAATTAATAAAAAATTAATTTAATTATTAGATAAAAAAAGGAAATATGTTAATGAAAAATTAAGTGGTAATATTGATCTTTGTAAAGTGAGATCTAATCTTAACTATTAAAATTAGGGATTTCACTTAAAATTAATGTTTGGTTTAAGCCAAAAAGAGATTTATATTCAATTGAGCACAAGTTGGGAGTCAATGGAGCACAATATTTGGTAGTGATAAGGAGCAAGTCCTAGACTAAGCTAGCTAGAGAAAGATCAACAAAGAGGCCAAGTTTTCTCTTTGGCCAAAAGTTGATATTCTTTGAATGTAGAAGTTTTTCGCTGAGCTACGTGTGTAGGTGTACAAGACTTGAGTGAGAGAGAAGGATGCAATCTTTTGTGGGGTATTTGCCATGGAAAACTCCTTTTTAAGTATTATAAAACAATATTTCTCATAGAGCTGAATAAGAAGCCTAACATTTGTTTTTCCTCCCCACACTAGGTTTTCTAGGTATATGTGTGTTATTTTCAATTGCATGTGATAGGTTTTCTAAAGTATATCGGTGTTATTTTCAATTGCTTCTGATTGGTTTCTCGTGTTTTTATTTTTGTTATTTATTTGGTTAAAAATTAGAATATTTTTTATTATAAATTATATTAGAAAGGTTTGTTTATTTCATATTTATGATTATTTATTGAGATTGTAAAATTGTAACTG
>APFE030134362.1:37956-48530 GCA_000404065.3 Pinus taeda
AGAGTCAATGAAGCATAGTATTTGGTAGCGAGAGCAGGAAATTCCTAGATTGAACTAGCTAGAGCAAATCACGAAAAACGAGATCAAGAAAGAGGGTGAGTTTTATCTTTTGATTAGAGCTGATATTCTTTGAACATAGAAGTTTTCTGTTTGAGCTGCGCATATAGGTCATACAAGAGCTGAGTGAGAGAAAGAAGGTTGAAATATTTTATTGAGTATTGTCATAAAAAAAAATTTATCTGCTGAATGAGAAGTTAGACATTTTTTGTTTTTGTTCACACTAAAGTTTCTAGGGTATATCTGTGTTATTTTCAATTATATGTGATTGTATGTATTTATTTGGAATGTTTTTGCTTCTGCTTTTTATTTACTTAAAAACCTAGAATATGTATTGTTACAAATTAAATTAAAAAGATTTATTTATTTTATTTTTTGATTATTTGTTGAAACCGTAAATTTCTAACTTGGTTTAAAGAAATTGACATGATATCAAAACTATAAACTCTGAATATGAAGCCATAGATATTCTTGACAACAAGAACATACATATAATTATATATATATAGTAAATATATATATAACCTATATTTTAGACTAAATGAACATAGAATTTCAATTAATTTTTTATTCCCAAAATTTATGTGTGGCATTTGCAACACTATATCTTAATTTTACAATTTTTTTAAAATTAAACAAATTAAATATCTAATAAACTTAATGACAAATAACTATCGACACATAACTATTTCAATAAATATTAGTGTTTATCAACCATTTAATTCATAAAAATATACTAATAATAAAATTACAAATAATCACATAATTCATATTTTATATAAGCGTGTTGGACATATTTTATATAAGTGTGTTGCAAAAAGATTAAAATGGGGTCAACCTGCAACATCATCTTGTCTCTCGTAGTTACATCTTGTGTTGGAGACTATTTTTTTATTGGAATATGTGCATGGTCTTGTGGGCTGAAACAAGTAATTTGGGATTATGTGTGAAATTTATATATATATTTTTAATACATTTTATAGAATTTGAAATTGTAGTTTGTAAGGTGATTTTGCATGGATCAAGCACAGGACATGCAATGACTTATCATAATTATCTATTATTGTAGTTTATTCATGAATTTTAGATAAAAAGAGAAAATATGTTAATGAAAAATTAAGTCGTAATATTGATCTTTGTAAAGTGAGATCTATCTTTGTAAATTGAGATTTAATCTTAACTATTAAAATTAGGGATTTCACTTAAAATTAATGTTTGGTTTAAGCCAAAAAGAGATTTATATTCAATTGAGCACAAGTTGGGAATCAATGGAGCACAATATTTGGTAGTGATAGCGAGCGAATCCTAGACTAAGCTAACTAGAGAAAGATCAACAAAAAGGCCAAGTTTTCTCTTTGGCCAAAAGTTGATATTCTTTGAATGTAGAAGTTTTTCGCTGAGCTACGTGTGTAGGTGTACAAGACTCGAGTGAGAGAAAGAAGGATGCAATCTTTTGTGGGGTATTTGCCATGGAAAACTCCTTTTTAAGTATTATAAAACAATATTTCTCATAGAGCTGAATAAGAAGCCTAACATTTGTTTTTCCTCCCCACATTAGGTTTTCTAGGTTTTCTAAGGTATATGTGTGTTATTTTCAGTTGCATGTGATAGGTTTTCTAAGATATATCTGTGTTATTTTCAATTGCTTCTGATTGGTTTCTAGTGTTTTTATTTTTGTTATTTATTTGGTTAAAAATTAGAATATTTTTTGTTATAAATTATATTAGAAAGATTTGTTTATTTCAAATTTATGATTATTTATTAAGATTGTAAAATTGTAACTGAGATTAAAGTAATTAACATGGTACCAGAGCTATAAACTCTAAATATGAAGCGAAGGATATTTGACACTAGTTTAAGGACAGACAAATCGAAACAAAAATTCAGAATTCATTTTTTCAAGTTCTTTGTGGGTTTTATTCTACATTTGCTACCAGTATTCTATATGAGGATACGCTTAAGGTTTCTTCGAAATATCTGTAATGAAAGGTTTGAATCTCAACCATTCTCAAAGAGAACAAGTTGTGGAACCTCATTAATACAATAGTGGTTAAACTAGAAAATGATTCAATTGCTCTTGATCCACATGGGGTGAAGGCGGCCAAAACATAGAGGATTATGTGGGATGCACTCACAAAATTATATCAGAGCAACTATTGGAGTTGAAAGATGATGCTCAAGGACAAGTCGCATGGCAAATGAATCTCTAAGGGTGAAAGCGCGACATCTTATTTATTTATGCTGACATGGCTTAGGTGTTATTCTAGGTGTTATTCTTGGATGTCTTAATGATGCAAACATGAATGTTCTCATCATTTTCTTATTGATAATGCTATGGGTTATAGAGCTAATTTATAATGTGTATTTCATTATTGGCATGACCAGATTTATTTACTGGTTTAGATCCATTCATTGTTTATGTTGCACTGCATGTATTATCATCAACTTTGATGGTGTCTTGTAGCACCCAGTTTTGGGATGTGGGTGTTGTGTTTGATGAGCAGAGAAGTGCTAACCATTGTAGGGCTTGTTCAGTGCTTGCTAAAAGGCATGCTTATAAGTGTTATTACACGATGCGGATTATGTCTATATAAGTGTTATTACACTGGGATTATGTCCCTGGAAATGTTTGAATGATGATACGAAGATGATGCTTATAAGTGTTATTACACTTTGTATTATGTCCCTAGAAATGTTTGAATGATGATACGAAGATGGGGGATCTTATATTTGTAGGGCACAATGTTACAAGCAACACTGGGATCAAAAGAGGCTAGGGAAAGTCCTTGGAAATCCTTAAGTTCCTAAGTCTGTGTGGCGCAAGGTGACAGGCTTGTGATCAACTGAATGAACTTCAGTTATAAAGGAGGAGTCAATTGGAGTGGAGGATAGGAGAGTCCTCGTTAATTGCCAAGGAATATTCACATTGCAATTCGTTGGAATTGCGGAAGTGTTTGAGAACTGGCTGTGGTCAACAGAAGTTGCAGGATGGGAAAATACTAATTACTTGCCACTAATTTCTCCTTCCCATCGCATAGGTTTGGCAGATGTTTCACCTCGGTGTTCGTGGATAGAGTTATTAATGGGAGGCACAGGGCACATCGGAAATCACTCCACTCAATGGATGGGAATATGCACATCCCAAGATGCATAGGTGTGAATCCATAGATCGAAGGGCCTTATGTTGGGAAACGAACTTGGGAAAACCTACATCCTAGAGGTAATTAATGGAGATGTGTGGTTTTATGTGGAAGGGTGATAAGTTAAACATAACATGGATCATGGTTTTCCATACGTTTTATTAAAGCTTTAGGTCAACAAGAAAAAGCCGTATCGCTTTAAGATCGAATGGTACGCGAGAATTTTCCAATTAGCCGAACTGGATAATGTGTTAAACTACTAGTTCACGCGAGATTAACATTAACTTGTCAAAAATAATATCTGACTAGTACATGCAAGATTACATTCCAAAAAAACTACTAGTTCACGAGAATTAACATTAACATTTCAAAAATAATCTTTGACTGGTACATGCAATATTAAATTCGAAAAGTAATCTTTAGTAACATGCAGCATTAAGCAATGAGAAACCAATTTAATTGGGAGGGGAGATCAGTTCATCCCATAACACACTTGATTGATTCTACAATAGAGGAGGAAGCGTTAGAAGTTCGTTGTATTGTAAGGCAGCTTAGAATTATGGGAGGCTTCATCTCCTGCCCATGCAGTAGCAGAAGAAACGCTGTTATTGATGATCAGCAAGAAGGGAAAGCTCGAGGTCAAGATCACCAGGCAGGCACTGAAAATCAAGATCATGCAATCAGTCGTTCGTACAGCAAGCTTCGTTTATTCTCTCTAAAGAGAAATGATCGATGTCTCTTGGATGCCAGAGTATTCATGGTGAACCAGGAATATTTACTGCAGATGTATGAGGGTTCCTCTTATTGGGTTTATGCAGGTTTTTATGGCGACGTTTGGCAATCCCAATCCTTCTACGCTTTTGACATAAAAAACCAGACCTGTGTGGCTGTCCCTCGCTATCCTGTGAACGCCTTGGTGTATTCGGCCACAGTAGTGTTGGATAAAAAACTTTATGTCATTGGTGGCCTGACCAAGGGATCGGTCTCCAATGTTGTGCACATGTTTGACCCTATCTCATATAATTGGTTTCCTGTAACTCCCACCGTTGTTCCCAGGCAGGGGGCTCTTGCCACCACTGTTGGAGGAAAAGTTTATGTGTTTGGAGGGCGGAGTAGTAGTCCAGGAAACGGTCCTTGGGCTGAAGTGTACGAGCCTTCCACTGAGGTATGGACGCCCATCCCCCATTCTCAAATTTTAACAGATGCTTTCGACAGTGATCTTTCCCAGTATGTAACAGGCGCTGTTGTTTTTGGTAACAAAATATTCATACGAGGTTCTAGAGAGGGAATAATGTTCGACACCATATCCTCTTCTTGGTCTCCGCTTTCAAACCATTTGATGGACCACTGGGTAAACTCCACAGCAGCTGTTGTGAAAAACATGCTAGTCACTTGTTACGTTGACGTTGAGCGTAACCAGAATCATGTCTTCCCATTCAGTATCAGGGCTTATGATCCACAAGATGATGTCTGGCTTACATTAGAAGGACTTGACGAGAGCTTTCACAGAAACGCTCATAGATCACACTTCATGTCCATAAATGGGATGCTGGTAATATATCATATGACTGAGTACTATCATGATGCCAATTGCACGGCGCCCTGGTTGCGTGAAGGGCTCCCCCATGATAATTTCACTTTGTCTATAATCGAGATGGAAGAAAGGTGTGAGACCAGAGTGAACGTCCATCTTGTGTCGAGATGCTCGTTTTCTATACACGACAAGTGGAGATTAGCAATGTAATTTTTCTTATTCCTTTTCTTTGCTGTGCTTTAGAATGTTTAAGAGTTTGTCTTCCCAAGATGGCCCAAAGGCATTTGGCAAGATACAAAATCTGTACGGTAACAGAACTATAAGTATTTAGTTGTTAAATAGACTACAATAAAAAAACATCAACCATAGGTAATTTTGATTACCTAGAATGACCACCGTTACTGTTCGCACCCATTAAACTGAGTGTTGACGGACGTCTTATTCTTTCTTTTGCAGACCTGCAGAGCCTTGTTAGAGAGACGAGAACATCTATGAAACCAGCGCGCCTGAAGCATAGCGAGTGGAGGTTTTCAGGTGTTAAAAATATCGGAAATCCTGCACCTGCCGTCACTTTCCTCTTGATGAAAAGTGCACCAGTCTTATTCTGATTCTGTGCAGAAGGGTCCGATGAATTTCTGAAACATGCAGAATGGATTCATGAATTGCATATTTCGCTAAATGATAGTCAGAGTTTTTGTTTTTTTTTTTTTTAATAAATTCGGTTGTAGCTTTCCAGATAAATTATGTGAACATCTTTTTTAAATTAATGTTGTTGATAGTGTTTCCTATGGATTGTCTGAGATTAAATTTATTTTAATGTTTTCGATTTGATTTACATCAATTAATAAACTTACATCCGTATATATTTTTTATTCGTTGGGTTGATTAGATTAAACTAGTTTAAGAGCTTGAGAATTTTTACTGGTTTAAGAGCTTGCTTTTTCAAGATCGCCCAAGAGGTATTTGGCAAAATCTAAAATTTGCAATTTTTAGGAGGATACAAGATTTAGAGAGATTTATTTGTTAAATAGATTATATAGGAAATATCAACAATAAATGATTCTGGTAAAACTCAACAAAAACTTAACTAGAACTAAAGTTGACTATGAGACTTGGACTAACAACTAAGACAACTAGTAGGTGGTGGGAATTAGTTTCTCCAAAATTGCCTGGATCCAAAATCTGCCTGGTATAGACCACTCACAATAGTTACGCTAGTTTTTTCTTTAATGACAAAGATGAATCAACTAATAGCAGCCAATAATAACTGTCTCCATGCTAATTTGATAATTATGATTAATTTTCTAGCTCTTTAAAAATATATTTTTTTATATTTGTTTTAAATAATTAATAACATTATTATTTAAATTATTAAATAAAAAATGAGAATAACATCAAATAAAAAATAGCATTTTAAATATAAGAAATTGATATCCTTATTTACTAATAAAGATTCTTTTTAAATATGGATATAACATGAGTCTAGAGGGATCCAATTTCTTCACTTGCAATTTTTTTTATAATGAGATATTATTTAAATTTTGTATAATTATTTATTTATTTTTTAATTTTTAAATTTGAAAAAAAACTATTTCAGATTACATAAACAAAGTTTCAATTTTGAAAATAAATAGACAACGTTACACATCATACAAACTATAAAATAAACCTTTACATAAAAAACAACCATATTTACTAATAATAACACAAAATAACAAATAAAAAACACTTATTTCTTTATCGCTTACATTTTCAAGTCTCACAGAAATTTTGTGAAAATGCATGATTCAGTAGGTTCCTTTCATGACCATACATTTGATTCCATGCAAAAATCACTTATTTCTTTATCTCTTACATTTGCAAGTCTCACAGAACTTTTGTGAAAATGCATGATTCATTAGGGTCCTTTCATGACCATATATTTGATTCCATGCAAAAATTCCGTGTTACTGTCAGTAACCAAATCAGGTTATCTGATTATGTATTTTTTCGTAATAAAACTATGTTCTCCACTAATACCTTATTGTTCGAAGGATATATCGAAATTTCTTCTAGACAATAGTCTCAAATCAAATCAAACATGCTTCACATCCAAATGTATTGAAAGATCCAGATTAATATCCACGCTTTAAAGATCTGTGATAAACTGCACTATAAATTTGTCACTTCTTTGTATCTTCGCATATAAAACGAAAACAAAAAGCTTCAATCCTTTGCCTGTTAGACATACCAACTAATAATTTCACTAGAAAACAAAGTGCATAGGGAGTTTGGAACATTGTTATGGGAAAAAGCTTTTCCCCTACACTCAAGGAGGTTTAATGTAGAGGGGTTTAATGTAGAGGGGTAGAAATATAAATAAAGGTCTATTGCAGAGGTGTAGAGGTGTAGAAATATAAATAAGAATAACAGATATCAAATGTTTATCAAAATTAATAGTCAGACCTACATGCCCATTATTTTGAACAATAATCAAACAGTCAGTTCTAATGCAAACAAAAAAGAAATATTTACATTGAGGGGGAATACTTACAATCCACATCATTCAGGTGCTTCACTCATTTCGATGGACTTTTAAAAGCTTTCACAAAACATGGATTTAGGCAAGGATACTTCACCTTTGCAATAGTTCTTCACCTCTCTGGATTGCAGATTTAGAATCTTTTGCGGCTCACCCCTCTCTCGATGCTGCTTCATATGGTGTTTCAAAATAGACAGAGATGATAACCATAATTTACAATCCTCTTTGGGGAACACAGATAAATTTCCTTCATCTTTATCATGTGGCGATTTCAATGGTCTTGCCTCTTGTAACTGCAAAAACAACCATCCACTACGCAAACAAACATTCAATGCGAGATTAAAAAAAGAAATTATAAACTTCATAACTATTAACATGGCATATAACTTCTTGAGGATTCCATGAGCTAATAATTTGATCACTCATACACGAATACATCAATTTTAATAAATTAATGGGAAAATGTATGCTAATCCGCTTGTGACAGTTGTCTTTGTAGAGATTTTTTTATTTGCAAGCTTAATAAATATCAAAGTGGCATATTAATTATTGAGGATTTCATCCTACAATAGTATGATCACCAACATGGCACACTAGATTTAATAAAATGTTTTGGAAATGTTTAAAAAAATATCATTTTGACCAATTGTGTAGACAAACAAAAATAAATGAAAGGATGAAATAAACCAACTTGTGATTTTTGAAAAAAATGTGTGATAATGATGAAGCGTGAGCAAGTAGAAGGTAGAAAGAACTTCTTAGGGGGTCACCCCACATGGTATTAATCCATGGACACTCTTCCCTCCCTCACCATTGTGGAGTTCAAATGGGATCCTCTGTTATCACTCATTCAATCACCGAACTCCTGCAAGGAAATCTCCTCCCTTGCACTAACTTGGGTTATAAATCTCATGCAGAAAAGAACTTGAATACCACCATTGTAGGCATATGTTGAAATTAAAATCACCACTCGTGGTGTATTCTGAAATTTAAACCACAATGAAATTAAAATGAACAATTGTATATACACTAAATTAAAACCACCATGCTAGCCATCAATTAGAATTAATATCACTATTTCAAATGTCAATTTGACTTAAATCCATTATTAGATAGTCCCATTTAAATTAAAACCACCATTAAAGAGTCCCACTTAAATTAAATCTTCCTTTACAAAAACCTATTAATACTATGAACACTGCTACAAACCATAATTTAAAAAACCGGTCGGTCTAGACTGGAAACTACTCAAACTAATCAATTCACTGACAAAACTATCTGAATTGGTGAAAAATCCTTGCCAAAGCTACCATTTCACCAATTTTCTAGAAAATTTGGATCTAACTAACTAGTTTATGGCAGAACCAGTCGGTTTATGGGTAAACCAACCGGTTCCATCATAAACCGGTCGGTTCATTGCCACGACCAACACGGACCCATTGGGCGGGTTTTTGGAAGCTTTGAGGTGGTTTGGAGGGAAAATAAAGGTTGTTTCTCTCCAAAAACACCCTCTCCAAGCCAACAAAAGGAGTTGTCCCCACTCATTTGCCTCACACCTCTCATTCGGAACAAAAATGGTGTTGACGGTGCTTGAAATCTGTCAACCAAGGGAATCTCCCCAATGTGAAGTCCCAATTATACCTCACACTCTTTGGAATAGGAGCACCATCTAGGATATCAACTCAACAACCATATATTCTTGAATATTTTCCTTGGCTCTAACTCTTAGCAAGAAAGAGGAATGCAGATGTGATTTTGAAAAGAAAGTAAGTATGCCTGATGAGTGTTCGGTTGTAAGTGTGTCAAGGTTCTTCTACTTTGGAGGGAGAGAAAGAAGTGAGCCTCTAAGAGGGAGGTAATATTACCACCCTAGTAGAGACACACACGACCAAGGCAGATTCGTTTAACATCCAACATAATAGTCCACAAAAGACGCAATGATCATTACAACCAATAAACATAAAAAAGGTGTCTAGTTTCCCGTGGAATAATCCAAAAGGATGGGACAAAAATAGCAATCATTCCATCACATTCTCAGTATAATAAGTACTAAAATAACCGAAATAGTTCAAATACTTTAACACAGATGAAAGAAAACATGAACTACAAACATCCATAGAATAATCTTACAAATATTCATAATCCAATATGCATGAAGAACATGCTAGTCATGAGGCTTATGTTTTTAAGTAAAATCTCCAAGACACATGTATGCAATGAATACCACTAGCTCCAATAGTGGAGTGTTGGAGCTACTCCTTGCTCCTCAAAAGAACTAGCTTGTCTCTCTAATGCCTTGTGGGAGGAGCCAAGGTGAAAATTCCCTTGCTCATATAATGATGGTGTATATATAACCAAATTTGGGGAGGTGATGCTTCACCTTCCTTGTGACTCTCTGACTACCGTCATGACTGTTTTTTTCTAATTAAGAGAAGAACCTTCTATTAATCTAACCAAAATTACATAGTTTACAAAGTGTCCGAGTCAGTAGGGATGACAGAAAACCAAGGACCCAGGCCCAAAAAAGCCCTACAAGCATCCCATCAGGGGTCCACAAATGGACCCATAGTGGACCGCTCTACACCCAACAAACGGACCCACCAATAGCTATAGATTGAATCCACTCAACAAATTCAGGTCTGGAACACTCAAGAAACAAGCATGAACCAATCCCCATCATTGATTACACAACCTCGATCCAATGGCCATCGTGGATATCACGCAGACGAGAAGCACGAGGGTTAACTACCTGATGAAGGCGGTTTTCTCTCACCTCTCGTTGCTGTAGGTTTTAACCCCATACAGAAAGTTTTAACCCCGTATAGAAATTACCTGCATACGAATTCTAAATCACAGAAAAATAAAAATGCGAGAGCATAACACATAAAACACATATACACAGAGATTTCCCACTGGATCTCAAAACCGAGACTACCAGCTTGATTTTTCTTTATATTCCTTTCAATGTTACAATACATATTTATACATGCCGAAGCATCCAATACCATGGACCGAAAACCACGCGTCCAAAACCATGGACCGAAAACCATAGGTAGGTTCGCCCAACCTAATATAGGGTCCAAAAAAAATTTTCTCGGGGCGCTGCCCCGAACCCCGTAGAGGGCTGCTACCTGCCCCCCCTATGACCCCCCCGCTACGCAATCGGTGCAACGAAGGGGAGGCTCCGCCCCCCCTCTAACCCCCCGGTTCACTACGTCGGTTAGTCGTGGAAAGAATATAATACAACCCAATAATCTCCCACTTGTTGTTTTCTTTCCATAGGGGGCCACAGGAGAGCTTAGTCATTTTTCCAGCCCTGAAA
>APFE030134362.1:52325-62503 GCA_000404065.3 Pinus taeda
AGCTTGATTTTTCATTATATTCCTTTCAATGTTACAATACATATTTATACATGCCGAAGCATCCAATACCATGGATTGAAAACCATCGCGTCCAAAACCATGGACGGAAAACCATAGGTAGGTTCGCCCAACCTAATATAGGGTCCAAAAAAGAATTTCTCGGGGCGCTGCCCCGAACCCCGTACAGGGGGGCTACCCACCCCCCTCAAACCCCCCAGACAGGGGGGGCTGCCACCCCCCCGCTGCGCAATCGGCACAACGAAGGGGGGGCTCTGCCCCCCCTCTAACCCCCCAGTTCACTACGTCGGTTAGTCGTGGAAAGAATATAACACAACCCAACAGTTGCAACGTGCCACACAATAAATGGAACTGAAGGCACATTACAAAAAACCAGATACCATTATTGTCCTACTTGATATACCATTTATGATTTTGTGTCCAAAGTTTCGCGGGAAAACCAGAACACTCAGTCGCCAAGCGAAGATTGTCCAACCTTCTTACAGACATTTCTGAGCCTTCCGCCTGTAGTCTCCATCAAAAACCCGTTGAGCCAAATGCACACAGGCAACCAGATCTGTGGTGTTGTTTGATTCGTAACCTTCATCATTCAATCGAAAGTGATCAGAGTTGTGGAGAGCAGCCAAAACTGAAAAATGTAGATGAATTATGTGATACCATCCTCTCGCCTGTCTCCTGAATCCCTTCGATTAGTTCCATTCATCCACAGTTCCATAGATTTGGTTTCCAGGTAGAAACAGTGCTCTCGCAGTTTTCCGGCAGATAACGACTCCCAGGCATGCCAAGAATCCCTATCCTTATTGTTCACTCCTTCATTGGCCAACCGATCCGCTAAAATATTTTCCTTCCTTCCAACATGAACAAATCTTATCATTTTAAGGGTTTGCAAGTGAGAGTGGATACGGTAAAAAACCTACAGTAGCTTCCAATGCTTCGACACTTTATCTGTGAAGATCCATTGTGTATTTTCTTGGCTGCTCTAATGATCAATTTTGAATTTTCTTCAATGATAGAATTCTATAAATTTTCCTCCACCAGGCTCTCCAAGCATTATTCTAATGCCAGGAGTTCAGCCATATTATTGGTACCCTTTCCCAAGTGGCCATGGAATATGTATTTTGTTTGCCCCTGGTGATGTTTTATGGAACCCCCAAAGCCAGCTACCCTTGGATTTCCCTTAGAATCTCCATCAATGTTTACCTTGAAGAAGCCCTGTGGAGGGGGCTTCTAACTACTGGCCCCTGTATTTATTGTTCTCATTTCCTTTATTATTCCTTAAGGACTGATGGATTGTAGTCCCAAATTGAGTATAATATTATCCTCATGAGGCAGAGGAGGATCCTTGGGAATTGACCTCAAAAGGCTTTTAACTGTCTCTTTAAGCTGTTTTAGAATTTGATTGATTATGTGCTAGGGCACGCTAGCTTTATCTTTGAAGATATGCCTATTGCACTATTTCCAAACATTCCAAATGACAAAGCCCGGTACTAGCATCCAAGCTTTGTTGATGATCTCGTACTCTGAGAAGTTCTTCCTCCAGTTTTTCAATGTGTTGGATATGCTGAGACTGACCCTATCAGTTTGTCTAAAGATTGAGGCCACCTAGTTCCACACCTTAGCAGAGAAAGGCAAAGGTTTAGAATGTGTTCAATTGTTTCCTCATGTGAGACACAGGGGTGACATTAAGGAAGGGCCAATGAAGCATTTCTTTAGTAGGTTTTCCCAAGTTAGGATCTTTCTTTGATGCGCAAGCCAGATGAATAACTTTATTTTCATCCAGTGAGGAGTTTGCCAAAGCTCCTTCCAGACTTGTTCTGTATGCACAGAGTTAAAACCTGTGACTGTCTGTTTTGCTTCTTTGAGGTTAAAGTTACCTTCATTGTTCTTCCCCCATCTTAGTTGGTCAAGTGATGAGGAAACCAAAATCTTCCTATGCTCTAAGTCCTGGGTAAGAGAATTTGCCTTGGCCTTCAAAGGACTCTCATCACTGTAACCTAGGTCCTTCCATTTTCTCCAGTTTACATTATTACTTCCCTGGTCCTAGAAATCTTCTATGAATAACAGAACTTTGCTCTCTGTGTCTCTCTTAAGGGATGCTAGGCCATTCCTATTAAGGATGGGTTCCTGTTGCCAGCTGTCCTCCCAAAATCAAGCACGTTCCCCTGCTCGAATTTCCTAAAAATAGTGTTTCTGAACAATGCTTTTATTCTCCCTAGCAAGTTTCCAAATGTGTGAGCCCCTAATTTTTCTTGACATTCTGATATGAGCCTTCTCCTACCAATCCTTGGCATACTTTTGTTTCCAATGTTTTGCCCAGGGGGCATTTGGCTCCTCGATCCATCTCCACCAGAGCTTAGTTCCCGAAACACTGTTGAGAGTTTCCGGGTCATGCAGCCCCAAGCCGCCATGGCTTTTGGGCCTGCAGAGCTTGTCCCAAGACATTAAAGCCCACTTATTTTTCTCCTCCCCTTTGCCCCACAGAAAGTCCCTTTGTATGCTCCTTATTTCTTGGTTAATGCCTTAAGCAGCGGGGAGCGCTGCAAAAATGAAAATGGGAATGGCCTGTAGGACCGCTTGTGTGAGCAAAAGTCGCCCTGCTAAGTTTAAGGATCTGCATGTCCATTTTCTAATCTTGTTTGGAAGTTGATTTAAAATTGATTCCCATATTTTCTTGCTTAGAGGTTTGTCGGTAAGAGGAATGCCAAGATATTTGGACGGTAACTGTTCCCTTTGAAAACCAAGGATCCTGGTAATGTTTATTTGTATAGAAATATTGGTATTAAATAAAAAAACTTTGGACTTGTTGATGCTTACCTTTGTTCCTACTGCCATAGAAAATGTTTTTAGGATGTTTTTGATTGCTCTTGCTTCCCTAACTGTGGTACGCCCTACAACATAGTATCGTCCACAATTTTTTTATGAGTGTTAGCCTCTTTATCCAGGGTGAGCTTGATACCCTGAATTCGACCTTCAACATTTGCCATTTTGATTTCCCTACCTAGCCCTTCCATCATGAGGATGAAGAAGAAAGGTGAGACTGGATCTCCTTGTTTGAGCCCTCTGGAAGGTGTGAAGGGACTTGAAGGAGCTCCATTAAGAAGAATGGAGAAGCTGGTAACCCATCTAATCCTGTTTTGGTTGAACCCATAGGCTTTTGGAATAGCTCTAATATAAGACCAGTTGAGTTTATCATAGGCTTTCACAAGGTCCAACTGAATGATCATGCCTGATTGCTTATTGAATTTAAGAGAGTGTACCACCTCATGTGCTTGGATGATGTTTTCTAGAATTTGTCTTCCTTCCACATAGCCTATTTGCTCTTCCGAGATGAGGGAAGGTAGCATGGGATTGAGTCTATTAGCTATCACTTTGGATACGATTTTATACACCACATGGCATAACGCTATGGCTTGAAATCCATCCGGAGTCATAGCATTTTTCTTTTTGGGGATTAAAGCTATGAAGCAAGCATTCAATGCTTTCAAAACCTTTTTGGATTTTCTCGAGTCTTCTACAACCTCGAGGATGTCCTGCTTGACTATATCCCAGCAGGGTTTGAAGAAGTCTACATTGAATCCATCTGGGCCTAGTGCTTTTCCACTTTGCATTTTCTTAATTCCCTCACTAACCTCCTCTTCTGAGACTGGTCTGTTGAGATTGTGGTTGTTCGCTCTGCTGACCAACTTGGGAATATACTGGGTGAATTGATCAATGAACCTAGATCTATCCTCCAGTGGCTCCTTTACAATATTGAAGAAGTGTTGAACTAGACTCAATTCCATTTCCATGTGAGAGACAAGCTCAATACCTTGAGAATCCTTAATCTTTGTGATTCTATTATGTGCCCTGTGTGCCGTAGTGGATTTGTCGAAGAAATTTGTGTTTCTTTCTCCCTCTTTGATCCATTGAATCCTAGATTTCTGTCTCCAGAAAATTTCCTCTTGTAGATAGCGATCCTCCCAATCTTCCTACAAAGAATTAGTTAGTTTTTACCTCTCTTCATTGAAGCCCTCTGTGATATTGATCTAATTGATTTCCTGTAGTTTCTACTCAGTTTCTATTCTGGCCTTGAGGATATCACAAAATTCCTTTTTGTTCCAAGCTTTAAGTTTGGATTAAATATGTTTGAGTCTCTGCTGGAGCATGAACATTTTGGTATCTTGAATATTTAACTCCTATTTCCACCATTTTTCAATGTTACTGATGAATTTGGGGTGAGATAGCCAAGCATTTTTGAATCTGAAGGGCTTCTTTCTTGAAGTGCCCAAAAAGGTAGCTTCTAGCTGTACTGGCCAGTGATCCGAACCTCCAAAGGGCATAATGGAACCGATGATGGTTGGTCCTGTGAGGAGGAGATCCTCAGAAATAATAAATCCGTCAGGTTTTGAAGCCACTTGAGAAGCCCCTCCCCTTTTATTGTTCCAAGTGAAGGTTCCATTTATAGTCTCAGTGTCCACTAGTCCGATGTTCCTAATGAAATCTTGAAAGGCTTCAGAGTCTCTGCCTAGATGTCTAGTGCCTCCTTTTTTTTTCCTGAAAGAGATCTTATCATATTGAAATCGCATGCAACTATCCAGGGCATATTGGGATGTCTTGCTCTTAGACCTTCTAGGGAGGTAAGAAGATTGAGTTTATTTGCTTGCTTCTGAGGTCCATAAACATTTGTTATCATGTAAGTCTTCTTATCACCTACAGGACTACACATCAAAGATAGATAGTTCCTAGATGCTTCAGCCTCTAGGATTCCAAATTTTTGTGGATCCCACATTGTTAGAATCCCCCCTATCAAGTTATTTGCCTTAACCTCTAATGTTCCATGTTGTAAGCTTCATTATAAAAGCTTAGTAAAGGAATAGCTGGTAAGATCTTTCATCTTACTTGAGTTAATCAGTAGTTTTCCACATTCGTTTAGTAGTTCATTCTATCTTTTCCTTCCTCTTTTCCTTCTTGAGTTCTTTGGAGATTGTGCCTATGAGTTCTCCATCATTTTGACCCCACTTTGCTCCTAGCTTTCCTGGTTTCTCTTGAAAATAGTTCCCTTCGATTTTGCTCTCCATAGAAAGAGTTGTCGAACTCAATCATAGTCTTTTTTTCGCAACGAGTCCACTCCTTTGTTCTTACCTTGTTCTAGAAATAATTCTAGATCCAGATTTTCCTTGTTTAGAATCTCCTATAGTTCATGGTCCTCTGTTCCTGCCTCACTTGGAGTCATCTCATAGTCCTTACTGATCTCCATGCAGTTTGGTAGATCCTCCTTCTACTGGTTGTTTACTATGATATCCTCCATTTCAGCTTCCGTTTCCTACTCCTTAAATGTGTTCTCCCTGTCCTGGACTGTCTCCATGTTCTCATCTACTTCCTCTAAGATTTTGAAACTGTTGTGTCTTGTATTTATGTCTTCACTGTTTTTCTTGTGTGGCCATTTACCCCCTTTTCCATTGCCTTCCATATTGTTTGTCGGGTAGTCTCTAAATAGACGATCGTGTTCATTCCATTTGTGGCACCTGAATGGTATGTGTTCATAATCCACTGTTTGCACCCAATCTTCATCATATACCTCTAAAATCATTTCTTTCGGAAGGGCTCCAGATAGATCCATTTCCACACATATTCAAGCAAAGGAGGTATATTTACCTTTAAGAGTTTCTTTTGATATCTTCAAAAAATGCCCTAGCTTGTTGCCTATGGTTTTCAAAGATTCTAGTAGCCAGTAATCCGGAGGTAGTGAGTATAGTCTAATCCAAACCAGTATAGATGTAAATGTTTCACGTTTAGGGACAAATTTCATCATCCATGGCCACATGTAGAGTCTTGCCGCAACATAGAAATAAGGCTCCCCTTCAAACACTCTATCTTTGTCCTCTAGGTTCGCGAACACCACTGTGAAGAAGCCCTTAGAACCTAGATGTAAATGTATTTCTCCCTTTGGCTTATAATGGCTCCTAATCCAGATGTGTAATGCCCTCTCCTTTGGCCATAACCCCATGAACTTGCAGATGATCGCATGTTCTTTCAATGGTCCCTATGTGCTTGAATCACTGAATCACTCAATATGACCCGGGGAATGATCCTTGATTTGGGTTTGCAGATACCCGTAGTTCTTGTGGAAGTCATTTTTCCGCTGTCACCTCGTTTCTCCTTTTCTTTACTTGCTTCCTGTTGATTCCATTCCTGATCTTGGGATTTGTTTCTTCCAACTATCTCCTTGCCTCTTGCTTCTGAAATCTTTTCCAATGGTTTTTTGAAATGCTTCCCTCTTGCTTCCTTACCTCCTTTTGTGACTACTTGACTATAGGAGGGAGCGGTGCTCCCCCCTGCGCGTCCTGCCATGGAACCCTAATGTAAAACACTAGCGTCAACTTCGATCCTTATTCAAGTTGCATACCCCAAGAATTTGTTCTAAATCTGGTTAAAATTTCAAGAACCACCATCATGACTATTTTACTTCCCTTGACTTTTCGACTTTACATGACTCTTCATATTTTATACATGTCCTTTGGACTTCCACTTTACAATACATTTCTCCAATATTAAATTACATATTCCACAAAGTGATGTGGCACATGATGACTCATGACATGAAATGACATGACACTGATGAAATGGACTACATGATGACATGGCAATGTCAAGCCATTCTTTTTTGCTTCTTTCTTTATGTCTTCTGGAAAATATGGTGCATGTTCTTCTTCTTCCTCCTCCTTATGACTTGAATATGAGGATTCTTCCATGTGATCTTGATCTTTCATCCTTTGTTGTAGTCCAATGTTCCTTCTTCTTCTCTCATGATGATAATCTTATCTCTTTAGCTCCATATGTGCTTCTAGCATGTCCTCCTTCTCCATCTCCTTTTTCATCATCTTTCCATAGCATGATAAAGTACCAGAATCTGCAATCTATCCCTGACAAGATGACATCAGTTTGATAAACCCTTAGTCTACGATTGTGGTAATTGATTCACTGATTGATCCAAAAACAGGTGATAGGATGGGAAAGAGGATAAGAAACTGCACGATTTCATAGCTCAGGAAGTTGGGGGTGAAGCTTGATCCTTGAGACTGGACAATGTGCAGTTTAGGCTAGATTGAGGAAAAAAATTTGTGTAATCTAGGAACTCAGTGTGACAGGGTGAGGGGATGGGCACATGATTAGTCTATTACATAGTTCTTGAGGACAAAGAAGCGCAGGGGATTGTGAAATTATGTAATTCAAGAGCTTAGGGTTGAGGCTTGAGCCTTGAGACTGTGCAATGCGTAATACTGACTGTGGTGGAGAGAGAAATTTTGTAGTTTTTGGAGTCAGTGAGCTAGGATGAGGGAATTTTGCACATTTTCAACCAACGGTGCAGTCCCAGGAGGCAAAGCAGACTTGGTGATTACACAATTGTGCAGTTCAAGAGCTTGGGATTTTAGATTGAGCTCAGAGATTGCATAGTGCATAGTTGGGGCCAAGCTGGAACGTTGAATTGCACAATTTTGGAGGCAAAGTGTTGGGATTAAGAACTAAAAATATGCAGTTCATAGTCCTAGGAGGCAGGAACTGTGCATTGCACAATGTCAAGAGGAAAGGTTTTAGCTTGAGTGTTGGGACTACGTAATGTGTAGTTCAGGAAGTCTAGCTGAGGCTAAGTTGTTGAGAATTTTTAGAAATTTGACAAGTGTGGGATCAATGAAACTTATGTGAATAGTGAAAGGACTTGACTGTGATCACACAAATAGAAATTTGATGACACAACATAGATCATCTGGAACACATGAAAACACTCTTCCCTTAGTGTGACAACCTTTGCAAGAACTTGTGATAAGTGCAGCATTAAAGATACACTTTGCGACAACAATGACGCCACTTATGTGATAGTGCTCAAAACTTTGGAAGTGAGTGTGACATATATATACATGGTAAGGCCAACTTATTTACATGAATATAACTTCTTGAAACCACCAAAACAAGATTATGTACATCGTGTGACACTTAGCATGCGAAAATATGACAATTGCTACAGTGCAAATGACACTTACGATATGTCAATGACAGTGAAAGTAACATATGATAGTGAAAATATAACCAGAAAATGACACTAATTAGACTAAAAGAGAGCGAAAGCGACAATTGAAAACATGAAAATGACACTTGCAAAAACAAAACTGTGTGAAATCAACAATTTGCAAAACTCACCAAAATAGAAATACAAATGCTACTAAAAGTGGGAAACTGTCGATGTCAGTGTGCACTAATTGTCGACATGGATTGGACATCGAACATGCACAATCTTGATGGATTGTGCTATGCTCGTTCAAACTTGTGTAAAAAAATGAACTCATGACCTTGTTTCCAACTAAGCATGTGTGAGCAAGTGACTTCAACACTTCCAACCCAAGAAAGGAGCCCAAAAGCATCACTGAAGAAGAAAATACTACAAAACGACCAATCATAACATCAATAGTAGTCTCAAAAATTCAAGTGTAGCCAAATTTTGGAGGGTGTTTTCCGCAGCGACAACACTTGGCGACACACTGGTAAAACTCCAACTTCTCCACCTTGGTCGATTCTTTCGTGTAGGGTCTATTTCTTTAGGAAGTATTGATTCATCGTTGAGATTATCATGGCTTCCATACTTACCCCGTTCATAAACATAGTCTCCTTTATTCCTTTAATTGGTGTTTGGTAATTTTATTGATGTTAAATTACTTACATAAAATTATCAACAAGGGCTAGTAAATTGATGAATTGTATGTGCACTATATGCGCTAGATGTCTTTATCACTTATTTAATGCCTAAATCAATTTGAGTTATCAAAATGCACATGTTTCTCTATAGCTATATAAGTAAACAAATTGCTTATATCAAATGAAATCAATTATGCTTTCGTTACTTAAATAGCAATTTCATCCTACTTAAAAGAAACTTCAAACTTGCTTCATAAAATCACACTCACACTTTCTTAAAATAAAATCACTCACACACTTGCTTAAAGTAAAATCACACCCGCTTTAATGAAAATCAAACACACTTGCTTAAATGAAAATCACTCTTGGAAATCACATTCATTAAATGGAAATCATACTTGCTTGAATAAGAATCGCAATCCACACTTGTTTAGATGAGAATCACACATGTACTTAAATAAAATTATTCTCTATATCATACTCAGAAATGAATCTATCTCTATGGAAAGATGAATTCTCTAATTAAAAAATACTACAATACAAAGCTTTAAATTCCTACTGCTATTTTGAATTATGCTCTATCCATGTGCATATGAAATCTCTCCTTTCCTGAACAATAAAATGATTAGCAAAACAATTTCAAATTTGTAACTAAAAATCAAAACTTCAATACTTGAATGAATCGATAAAATCTAAAGGAAATATGTGAGGAAATACTAACGGTTAATAAACAAAAACCTCATTGTCTCGAGGGGGCCCTCCTATAAGAAGCAGGAAATGCTATAAAGCTTTCACGAAATGACTATTGATGGATTGGAATGCACATCAAGCAATGGAGATGAAACACATTTTTTATATCAAAATTATAATTCTCGTCTCATTCAGTTGTGCTGAGAGGCATATTTATAAAACCCTTATGTAATAAATGTTTTTAGAGCTTTATGCCTAACATAGTTACCTATCAAATGAGAAAATTACCTAGTACCCATTTTTTTAAGGTAACAAAAAAAACATCCAATTTTTTAAAGTGGTTATTTAGAATAATCTTTATTCCTTTTTAGCATATTATTAGGACTTTAAATTTTCTTATGTAACATTTGTTTTTTAAATGTTACTGATTTTCATGTTGACTTTGAAAAGTGTTGATACAACATTAACCTTTTTTTTAGAGGACTTATTTTTGACACTTAATTTTTTTTTGATGTATCAAGTATGAATATTTGTTTTAAAATGTTAGTGATTTTCATGCTAATTTTGAAAAGTTTGCATGCAACATTAATCCTTTTTGTTTAGAGGGCTAATTTTTTACACTTTAAATTTTCTAATGTATTAAGTGTGGATAATTTTTTTTAAATGTTTGTGATTTTCATGTTGGTAATAAAACATAAAATTAAAATTAAAAATGTTTGTCTACATGTGATTTACGCCGAGTTATACTTCTTTCAACTATTATGGATCACAGAAGCCTCAATTCAACAATTTTCATGTTGGTA
>APFE030134362.1:66199-136917 GCA_000404065.3 Pinus taeda
TTTTTTTGTCATGTTTTTTAATTTTTTTATGTTTTAATATATATTTTTATTCACTTGTTATTATTTTTTTAAATTTTGTGTGTGTGTGTTTTTTCTAGTTTTTTTTTTCAATGTTTTCATACTCTCAATATATTTGAATGGATATATATGTCAAAATATAAAATATATAGAAGTAATAAGTTGGGAGAACAATTTTTTTTTGTTGATGGTGTACTTAGTTAGTGGTAGATAGGTTTTTGGAAATGACATTTTTTTTGCATAATTTTTTAATTTATTTATTAATTTAGTTTATTAAATTCAAAAAAGCAATATAAATTTCAATATTTTTTTTTTTTTTTTTTTTTATTATAATGAAAATAAAATTTCATATATATATTGAAAAAACAATTTGCCATTTCAAGAATCTTAAATTATTTAAAAAAATATATTTACACAAATTTCGAAAAAAAAACCATCTTTTAATGCAAAGAGTATCAAAAACTCCAAAATCATATATAAATTCATTTATTTTGTAAAGTTGTTCATTCATCATAATTGAAGTGTTTTCTATCGAGTGATTTCAATACATTATAAAAAAAGGCATTATATTTAATAAATTGTTATTAATATGATAAAATTGAAACAAGAATAAATTACTATAAATTAAATGGTAATTTTAATTTAAAATAATATTAACACCATGGTTGAAAATCATTGGAATTTCAAGGCTTTCCATAGAGGTGATATTTTACCTTTAATGTCATCATTGTAATTTTAAGGATTTTTAGAGACATGATATTTGATCTTTAATACCATACCTATAAATCCTTGGATTTTTAGGAGATGTGATATTTTATCTTTAATGGCATGCCTATAGTAGAAATTCTAAGATTTTTTAGAGTCATGATATTTTATATTTAACGTCATTATTAAAAACAATTGACAAATTACCCTAAAAAAAGGAGACGTTATTCGAGCATCAACAATTTTCATTTTTAGGCTATTTTTTCATGTTTTTTTGGGGTTTTTTGGTTAGGTTTCTCGTTTTGAGGTAATAGTTGGTGTTTGATTGGTAACTTTGTTTCATATTCTTATCAACATTAGCTATAATTATCTTAAGAGATAAGATATTATTCATGATTTTCTAACAACGTAGAAAATCATGAAACTGAAAATCTGCATCTCGATCGCTTGATCTGCCTTCTACATCATTTAACTTATCCTTTGACTGGACTGATAATGTACCTTTTTCATCGATCCAGCTTCTACAAATAGAAATGAATCATTGTCCTCATTATTTTCCAGCCACCCATATGCCATGTTTCTCAGATGGAGCTTCACAACCTATCGAACCTTGGATGTAGCTGTAGAAACTTTTATTAGCTGCAAAATCACAGTAATTCAATAGCTTAGGTAGATATTAAGTTAATAAAGACAAGTGACAATTATGAAATACATGATGATTATATACATGTTATGACTTAACCTTGTAAATTAATACCTAGATTGTAACTTGTGAAGGTCAAAAAGGAAGGATTAAGGTAAAAAAGGAGTGTAAGAAAGAAGCAATTATGGGGTTCAACATTCCCCCACACTGAAGACATTGCATGTCCTCATGCAAAATTTCAAAAATTTCAAGTCATTTTTGTTACTGAAATCCTTAGATACTTGAGCAAGGATATCCAAATTACTCCTCCTTGGTTCCTTAGAAGTGATTTTCATTCTCGGCTTCTTCATCATAATTTTGTGTTTCAAGCCCATAATCTTCCTCTTTTTTATTTGAGCTATTAATTTCTTATTTTTCTTATGCCACATACCAAGATGTAGTAGTATATTATCATTCCAGGTTATGTGGATTTCATTGTGTGCCTTTGCTGCTTCATTCTCTTGTTTTAGATGTCTAGTCAATACTTCTAACTTATAAATTTATTATTTGAGGGTTTCTTCAACCTAAAGTTCTCTTCAATTATTAGGAAGGTTTAATTGATTCATAGTTTGTTTACTCATGATGTTTATAGCTTCTCCTAAATCAATCAATGTATTTGGAATTTCAATAACATTTATGTGTGTTTTCACAATGGGACTTCCTGGATCAAGACATTTCTGAATTGTTGTTTTCCCCATCATGATATCTGCAAATTTTCCAACTAACTAAATTTTGTTGACTTCTTTCCTCTTTATTCCTGATCTTTTAATACTTAACTTGTTGATTGTATTTGTAAATATTGGAATTTCTTTGATAGGTTGTATCAAATGAATTTTAATGCAAACATTATTCAATTCATCTATCATATCATAATTAGGCAACATAATATATTTTTCTACCCCTTTATCAATTTTCAATCTTTCAGGAAAAGGTCGTGTTTGAACAAAAAATGAAGATTGTTCTGTGATGGGAGTTGATTTTATTAGGATATCATCAAAATGTTCAGGGGTGGTTTATTTTTGAGACTTTTCCTCTTTGATGAAGAGATGTCTCTTCCTCAAAGACATTTTCTTTTTAAGATTCCTGAGTAACAACTAATGGTGACTTCTTTTCCAATACTCTACCAGATCTATGTTGGACATTGTTTATATCTAGCGGAGTTATCATGTAGGTTTGGAAAATTTTTCCTCCTACATTTTAAACAGGTTGTGAATTTTTATTTTTATTCGAATTTGGAAGTGGTTGAGTAGGAAGTTGATTTGGTCTTTGTGGAAATGCTAATGAAAGTTGTGGATTTGGGTTCTGAGGTTGAGTTGGTTGAAAAGGCTCAGGAAAATATTATGGTGGAAAAACAAGGTAAGGTTGTTGATATTGAGGATATTGAAGTTGCTTACCATAAGGATTTTTCCATCCTTATGCCCAAGGTTGAGGCCAATATTTCCCAAGGCATCGGTGTAGTCCAATTTCTTTGTGATGGTTGTATATATGTTTGTGTGTTAAAACCTTGGGTCATATTTGGTTGTGAATTTTTCCATGGTCTATTAGCAAAAAAATAGAGGGGTTCTACTTGATTTGGTATTACTTCCTCTTGATAGACAACTTTAAGGCGTGGTATGGAAGTACATTCCTTTGTATCATGATTTTCTGCTCATATAACATGGGTTTATACATTTTTTAAGTCAAGAGGGAATTCTCTCAAAGCATGCTTCTTTCTACATTTTGGACAAAAGATAGATAATGCAACATTTTCAGCCTTTTGCTTGTTTTTTAATTTAAGGCTATCTATTTGTTCACTAAGACTCCCCAAAATATTTTTTTTAATGTTGCCAAGAGAATTGCCTAATTCAGCTTTACTTACTGTCCCAGCTGCAGATTTATTAATCCAGACATGACAAGGTCTCTTGGATTTTTTCCATTTCTTGCTTTACATCCTGAAATGAGTATGCATAATTCACAATTTTCTCCAAATGATAACTGAGAAATATCTCCCTTACCCATCTAATTGAGAAGATAAATCCACTCATATCTAATGGATTTTAATAAGAGAGCTTTCAAAGTTTCTTCATCTAGATTATGCATTTGAGCCCTTTTAACATTATAAGCAAATCTTTCAATGAAATCCTCAATATTTTCATCTTCGTTTTGCATCATTTTAAAGATTCCACCTTTAATATTATGGAGCATACATTAATCCTTGTATTTCTCTAGTAATGTAGTTTTCATTTGTTCCCATGATCTTATAGAATGTACTCCTAAGCCCATCAACCATTTTGATGCTGCATCATTAAGAGTTGTTGGAAACAATTTCAACTTTTGAGTGTTAATCAAGTAATCATAAGATCTACACAAGACTTCAAATTCAAAGATTTTCTTTTAGGATCCTCACTCCTTAATCCACGAAAATTTGGAAGGATGGAGGGTGGGATATTTTTCATTTTAGTTGTTGTATCTTCATTGAGGATATGAAATCCAAAAGGTTTTGGATCTCCTCTAACTTATCCTCTCCTTCTTCCACCACCTCTTCCACCTCCCCTATTTCCTCATCTTCCACCTCCAATCCTAGATCGTTCAACATTCACATTATGTACTTCTCCTTCCACTTCTCCAGTCATTGTAGATTCTTCAGAACTAATGTAAGGTTCAAAAATTGGATTTTCTAGTTCCTCTTCTAATTCTTCTGGTTCTTCTACCAATGGAAGGTTAAAATAAGTTTCTTCCTCTTCTTCTCCAATAGGGACTTATAGTTCTTGTCCTAGAAGTTTCTCTCCAATTGAAGATAGAAAAATTACTCCTTCTGTTGGGGATGTAGGATCCTCTTCTTCTATTATGGCTCCAGTTGATGAAGTTGGATTTTAGATCTAAGTACCTCAAGAACCTTGTGCTTGCTTGCAATAGATGGAATATGAGTTTGGGTGGATTATTTGGCATTATGAGATCGTGGTGGGGTGAGCGATGATGTTGGAATCAAAATTCTACCTCTACCTATATATCTACATATAGAATCTCTTTCTCTATGCATATAATTTTTATTTTTATTTATTTTTTAATTTAAAAAGGAAAATAAAAGACTCATATATACACTTCCCTAACAACAACGCCAAAAATGTTTGGTAATTTAATTGATGTTGAATTACTTACATAACATTATCAACAAATTATAGTACACTGAAGAAATGTATGTGCATTGTATGTGATAGAAGTCTTTATCACTTATTTAATGCCTAAGCCAATTTGAGTTATCAAAATTCACATGTTTCTCTATGTCTATATAAGTAAACAAATTCCTTATATCAAATGAAATCAATTATGATTTCTTTGCTTAAATAAAAATTTCATCCTACTTGAAAGAAACTTCAAACTTGCTTCATAATATCACACTCACACTTTCTTGAAATAAAATCACTCACACACTTACTTAAAGTAAAATCACACATGCTTTAATGAAAATTAAACACACTTTCTTACATGAAAATCACTCTTGCAAATTACATTCATTAAATGGAAATAATACTTACTTGAATAAGAATCACAATCCACACTTGTTTAAACGAGAATCACACTTGTACTTAAATAATATCACTCTCTAAATCATACTCATAAATGAATCTATCTCTATGAAAAGATTATTTTGTAATTAAAAATTACTGCAAAGCTTCAAATTCCTACCATTATTTTGAATTATTCTCTATCCATGTGCATCTAAAATCTCTCCTTTGTTGAACAATAAAATGATTAGCAAAACAATTTCAATTTTGCATCTAAAAATCAAAACTTGAATACCCAAATGAATTGACAAAATATAAAGGAAATCCGTGCAGAAATACTAATTGTTAATAAACAAAAACTTACTGTCTCAAGGGGGGCCTCCTATGAGAAGAAGGCAATGCTATAAATCTTTCACAAAATGACTATTCACGCATTGGAATGCACAACAAGAAATGGAGTTGAAGCATAGTTTTTATGTCAAAACATAGTACTTCACAAATATAATTCTCGTCTCATTCAACTATGTCGAGAGGCATATTTATAAAACCCTTATGCAATAAATGTTTTTATAGATTTATGCCTATGCTAATCAACACCAGCTATAATTATCCTAAGAGATAAGATATCATGATTTTCTAACAACGTAGCAAATCATGAAACAAAAAATATGCATCTCGCTCGATTGATCTGCCTTCTACATTGTTTGACTTATCTTTTGACCAGACTGATAAGGTGCCCTTTTCATTGATCCAACTTTTGCAAATAGAAATGAAGTGTTGTCCTCATTATTTTCTAGCCACCCATATGCCCTGTTTCTCGGATGGATCTCTGCAACCGATTGAACCTTGGATCTAATTGTAGATCCTTTTATTAGTTGCAGAATCACTGTAATTCAGTAGCTTAGGTAGATATTAAGTTAAATAATAAATAAAAATCACACTTATGAAATATATGATGATTATATACCTGTTATGTTTCAACTTTGTAAATTTATACCCATATTGTAACTTATGAAGGTCAAAAAGGAAGGATTAAGGTGAAAAATCAGTGTAAAAATGAAGTAATTCTAGGGTTCAACACTTGGTTAAATACAAACATAAGATCAATGATCACACAATGTTTCGAATCATGATAGGGTAATGAAGTTCATGAGCTTTAGATTTCGAGAGTATAGTTTTTCATCTCTAGTGTTGCTCCACTGCTAGTAGACATGGACAATACCATAGAAAAGTCATTTCGGGGAAACACACATTCCTTCACTGCCAGCATTCCTGGACAATACCCCTGCGAAGCTACTTTCTTCACATTTCTACGTAGGAAGCCTTTCTCTTATTTTTCCTTTATTTATTTATTTTATATAAGACTTTGCATTGGAACTTACTTATTTCTTTGGTGGAAGAAGTAACCCAACTTATTGAGAGCAATAAAGGTTGTCCGTTTCGAGAAGCATATATAAGGCCTCTAATATTGGTTTTACCATTTAGATTTCCCCTTTTCCTTCTCTACTTGATTGGATCAGCCTAAAAACACCAAAACATAAAAATCCGAGTGTATGCATGCGGTTTCTAGAAGAAACATGGAGATCATGGTTTGACACAAGGATTTATTAACTTAATGTTTGTATTTTTCATTTGAACATCATTGACCAAAAGATGTAACCAAGACAAGGAAGAAGGACAAAGAGTTAGCCAAATGTTGTAGTGTCACAAAGTCCATTGTATTTTTCCACATTCCCTTTTGGGCCAAAATATCATCTCCATGTAAGGTCTCATAAAATGAAAGGAAAGACAACACACAACAGGGAAACAAAACCAAAAGAAAAGACAAAAAGCACCTAAACCAAAACATCGTGTGAAACCAAAAATAGAAAGCACAAAACAAACCATAAGAAACGAATGTAGGATGAATGTGCGGGTAAGCCAAAATGAAGCTAGACCTACTCCTAAGCTAACTAGCTAGAAGGTTGAGGTCACGTATAATGGAATTTCCAATGTAGCCACCATAATTGTTCCTGAACTGTAATAAATCATATGTAATCGATTAAAACAAATATAAAATGACATGAAACATAAAATATAAGAACTTGAATAGTTTGCAAAGTTTGAAGGTATTTCATGTCAGAAGAAATATAGGCCATAGCCACCACTTCTAACCAGTTTATATTCTTACCTTTTCGATGAGAACCATTATTCAACAAACCTCAGAAACTTCCCGTGGATGTGTCTCCATATACATTGAACTCTTTAGAAATCATGATGAAAGATCAAAACTTGTTATTTGCGACAGAGCTTCCCAGGTAAGATTGTTCCAACCATTCCACGACTGGATCATAAAATTCATGATAATCCTCTTGAAAACAGCAAAATATTTTGAAAGATCATTTTTCAATTAGAGGCGGAGGATTACGATGAGAATATTGTGAGTAAAAATAGATCTGATCATATTTAATGGGCATGTCAAGATAGTGAGGATTTGACATAACCATCCATGAATGTGAAAGTTCCTCAATCACTTGATAAGTACCTGACTAGTGAGATGTTATACCATAAAAATCAAAGGATGTAAAGTGATTGTCATTGGATGTGTTTATGGGAAAATAGTAAGTTGAACGATAGTCATCAGAAACAAAATCACAATAAGATGAGATGGTTAAGCATCATATCCCCAGTTTATAATTACCAAAGATAAGTCAATTTGAATAGTTTTGCAAATGCTCTTCATAATAGAATCATCTTCCTCATGTGACGAGTGTAACAAACCATTTTCTTGTAATAGGTTACACACTGCACTAGTATAACAAACACATGAAACTAGTCAGGGTAAAACAAGTGAAGATGAATTTGATTCGTCAAATAATCTATGCAATCACTAGCTCTTAAGAGGATTTGTGGTGTGATGAAGACAAGTATTAGCATAAGAATATTTCAAGAAGGTTTAGGAGCTGATTCTTTTCAAAATAGTGTGACAAGTATGACTCCCTTGGCAAAAGAAAATCTGTAGAATAATCAAATTCTTAGTTCCATGATTCTATGAGAGATCTGCATTCTAAACACGAGTTTGATACATGAGGCTTGCATGAAGATGAATCATATTGAATCTGATTAGAAATTGAATCTTGAAAGTTTGAAATATCATATCCTCAATACCAAATATATTTCAAGAAAGAATTTATATTGAGTGAAACCATGTAGAAAGAAGAGTTTTGCAAAGAAAACTAGACCTGGCTTAGTTTAGGTGCCTTACCAGAGTTGCAAGATCTTAACATAACAATCAACGAAAGTTGAAGTGCCTTGACTCCTTGGCTAGTCCTAGAACTTTCAAGGACTATAAAATAACATCTTGGAGATTGACCCAGATTGTGCATGGTATGAAGATAACTACTACCACTTGTTTCAATAAGACCACTTCTCACCAGATGGAAGCCCTCATTGTCACTAACTTGACCATATTTTTTAACTTCAAAAAGTAGATTACTCAAGTTGAAAGACACATCTAATCACAATTCTAAAGATGTATCAATAAGAGAAATTTCATGAGAAAGTTGGTTTGGAAAGTTTTCTTCATGCAAGAGAAGAGATGATGAGCGATGGAAAGCGTACTCAATGATTCGATTGTTTTCATTTTCTTCATGGATAATATCACCACCTTGTATCAATTGGGAAGTTAACACATCAGATGAAGAACTTGAAGAGTATGGAGTATCTTCGTCGAAAGTATATGCATCACAAATGGTAGAGCAAAAGGGATAGTGAGATGAAGAGGAAGTTTCAATAAGGAAATTTTCTTTGGTTGGATCAAATTCCAGATCTAATTTTATTTAATAAACATCTTCTTGAGGGACCAAAAGATTAGATGATGCACCTAGGAATTTTTTATCACAAACATAAATAGATTCATCATCATTAGAATGATTGTTTCCCAAGGCTATGGATTGATCGAAAGCATTGATTTCATTTGATTTTCTACTAATATTAGCAGATTCAAAATCATCCAGGAATGGAAGCACATCATATTGACATATAGGATATTGAAAAAGAGAGAAAGATTAAAAGCATATTCACCATTGTACTCCTCTTCATATGTAATGTGCTTGTATTATATTAAGTTGAACGATAGTCATTTGAACCAACAACTCAAAAATCAAGAGAGTGTCAAAAACTAGCTAGTGGGGCAAATTAATCGGGCGTAACATAGTACAAAGATTCATGGCATGTAGATGATGGAGGATAATATAAATCCATCTCAGATTCAAGGCTATAGTTATGAATAATAACATCATCTTGTGGAATGGGGAAGTTAGTGTTCACCATGGGCTTCATGAGCCATTCTGGGATTTCCTCCATTGAATCTAAGTCATGAAAAATGAAAGAAGAATGAGAAGATGAATTAGGAATTTGATTTGTATATTTACAAACTCTATTATCATCATAGGAAGGCACCCTCATCAGAACTAGAAAAGGAGGAGGACAAAGAACAAAAGGACTAGTAAATTCCTCCTTTGGAATTAGTGGTGTCTCATGATTCACAAGAGTTGGGGAAGTAGAAAAATGAGGGGGTTCGGGTACACCGTGCAAACAGACATGAACCAAATGTAGAAACTTTTATTTAAAGAAATCCCAATCCGCATCTTATTTAGGAAATTCATAAGAAAGGTGAAGGCGATTAGAGAAATCCTAAACTGATTCATCAAGCTTCATTCTTAACTAATTGAGTCTTTTATAAACACCTCAGTAATCATACCCATCAAAGGATTGGTGAAGTTATTTAAGGAAATATTGAAAATAATGGTTGGAAGAGGGTGTTAAGGTATGTCACCATTGATTAACATGACCTTCAAGGGTGAGGAAGAAAAGCACACAAGAAAACTCTTCATCATCGATTTTGTAAGAGTCACAAAGTTTAAGAAAATTAGAAATGTGCTCAGTTATGGATGTTCCATCCTCAACGTCAAATTGTAACTAAGACAAGTGATAGAGAGGCTAATCAGGATTAAAAATTGACAAATGGATAAATTAGAAAAATACCCCAGTAGTAATATTTAAGGATGATCTGTTTTAGATAAGATTTTCAAAATAGACTTAATAGGAACAACTTGTCATTTGGCCCTCCTTTTAGCACCATTTTGTTGATGGTGATGGAAATCTAACAACCAAGGGGGTCTCCTTTATGTGAAGTCCCAATTATACCTCACACCTATTGGAATAGGAGCACCATCCAGGATATCAACCCTACCATATATTATTGAATATTTTCCTTAGTTGTAACAATTAGCAACAAAGAAGAATGTAGGTGTGCCTTCGAAAAGAAAGTAAGTGTGGTTAGTGAGTGTTCTATCATAAGTGTGTCAAGGTTATTATACCATGGAGGGAGAGAAATAAGTGATCCTGTTGTCACTCACTACTTTACAAGTTGTCATCTGTCTAGAATGCCTAAGAGCAGTGACGTTGAAGCCATTTCCAATGCCGCAAAAGCTCTACGAGATACATCAGACCATCTTGATTGCCTATTTCTCGGAAAGATCTTTCCGACAGTATATGGAAGTCCAAAAATGGACTGATGGAGAAAACGTTAGAGCATGTTGAAATCACCATTGTAAAGCATAGAAAACACAGAGAAGTGACACAAGGATGAAGGAAAATCTGTTATCAGAGGGGTCCTGGGCACAAATTTACGATTTGTCGATGGGTTATAGTATTGATCGTCGATATCAAAGTCCTGCCCCCATAGTCCCGCATCATCAACACATCGGCATATCGGTGTATTGACGATCTATGGAGTCCAAACTTGGGAGCCTCGAGGTGTTGCGATTTGTGATATAGTGTAACTTCGCCAAGGGAGGCCGAAAAGAGTTTATAAAGGAAATGCAAGAAAAAACAATGGTAGGGCCACCCCTTTCTCTCTCCTCCATGTGGTGGTACATTTTATTACTGATCTGTGGTGGGAAGTCTCACAGTCCCACATATCAGCCATGTCGCATCCCACAGGTCTCGCATACCACAAGTCTCGCATTCCACATATCAGTGACCCCACAGACCACATAGTCCCCCAGTCCCACGATGGGCCATTCTTAAGGAATTGCGGGTGGTGAAACACACTCATAGTGCAAATCGCTAATAATTCGGGCCCTTAGTGTGAAAGTGTCAGTGGAGGACTAAATCAATTTACAAATGAAATGCTTGTGAAAATAGGGCCAGGAAGGTCATTTTCTCTCCCCTTCAGGGGGGCCACGTGGTGGAATATGATTGGTCCTCAGAGCTGACATGGTAGCTGACATCATTGCTAACGTGGAAGTATGGATGCTGACACGTGTCACTCAGTTTCAGCATTTCCAGGGGTCTTATGGGGGAATTTCTAGGTGACACATGTCACCACTCACCGGGTGACACAACATTTATGACATCACCCCATAAATCAATTATTGGTTGTTACACAAAGTGTAACTTTATTTCCCCCACTGATACTCCTCCCTAAGTGTGATTGCGATAAGGAAAAGGGTTGCCGAATGTGATGTTTCATAGGTTATATTTTATAAGGATTTCTTGTTTGGGATATCAGCTGATGTGGTATAAAGGGTTATCATAAGTGTTCCATGTTATGAAGGAAAAAGGTTCCCCGGACAATGGTTGAGAGCCTTGGCCCCTAGGGGCTAACCACTTGGTCATAGTCCATGGTCAAGTGATATGAATAAGCAGAAAGGGGATTAAGCAAAGGGGGCCCAAGGGGAAATCAAAGCACGCTTGTTTCATGATATTCCAACGATAGAGGCCCACATCCAAAGGACTTCTTTTTACGTCGTAAAGGAAACCCTAGGTGTATTAGAGCGTTGAAAGGATTGTGGAGATCTCTTAAGGTGGATGGGTCGGCAACTGTGATATTAAATAGAGTATGTGCAACATTAAACTAGTATGGGAGGATCATGAAAATTTAATGACTTGACATGGAGCCTCACTCCTCTACACAGTAAAGGACCATTGAGATAGACACTTACAGTGACCCACTCCCCATTCCATAGAACTGGTTGTTCACGCAATAAAGGCAGAAATGATAGAAACTGACTGAGCAGCAAGGGACGCATCACGGTTAAGATGTGGCCTGACTAGATACCTTCACAAGGATAGCAGGGGGACACCTTCTCCTTCCTCTTTCCATTTTCTTTCTCTATTTATTAATTTCCATTTATTTCCAAGAATGGATCAAATCCCAATTGTAATCATTTTGGGTAATAGCACCTTACATAGGCCGAGATAGCTAGTCTAGCAGACAGTTGGCGCTTTGGCTCAGATATTTTGTAAAATGTAATTCCAACTCCCCCTCTTCTTATAAAAAGGAGGCAACAACACTTTAACAAGGGTTGGCTAGTTTCAAAATTTCTCACTCGTAGGGCATGAGTTTTGGGAAGCCATTTTGGTTCAATTTGTTTTTATGGGGGCTTCACTGATATCGTGTTGAATGTATGGACTGGTTATTTGGAATCTTTAAGATAAATGGAATTTACATGTTGATTCCAAGTATGATTAATGTGCAGCATGTTCCTCTAGGTAATCTCATTTCATTTGTGTTTTTCCTTCTTAGAAATAGTGTAATGACATTGTTGGTTTCTCATTGGTTCATGGATTTACCCTGGATACTAAATAGAGAACAATGCATGTGTGTATTATAGATTTACTTGTGTTGTTCAATAACCTATATCACCTATAGTGACTACAAATTTACTTGTGTTATTAGATTAGCCTTGCAATACCTATATGAGCACAACCTTTCTCACACTGTTTGGTGACAGAGGTACCCACATCATAGGCATGAAAACTCAATAGGTACTTTGTTCTTTCTTTTACTCCACCTCCTCCCACTTCCATATTTCTATTAGAAAATATTTTCTTAGGATTCTATGTTGTTTACAACCCTATACATTTAATTCCATATTTCTGTTGGAACATTGCTACTTGGGATTCTGTTTGTTATAGCCCTATGCATCTACTTCCCTCCTCCCTTTCCTCCTCTCCAAAATTTCTAAAACTTCAGTTTTAAGCTATCTCATTGTTGTGTGTCAGACACTAGAATAAGAGGACATTTCTCTTTGAGATTGCCCCAAATATACCACCAACATTTGGATCCATGTGTTCGCTTGAAACTACCTCAATGAAGGCTTATTGAACCAAGCCCATCCTATTACCTTTTTATGTGACGATTGGAGTGCTGGAAACCCCTCACTGATTATCTCTTAAGCACTCCTCTCTTTAAGATGTCCTAGGCACTAGTCTATAGTAAAGCCGAAGGCTATCTCTAGGAGGTTTTCTATCTCCCTTACAACACTTGTGCTACTGGTGTGATTTGAAGCGACAACATATTTTGGGCGCCATTTCCGATGAACGGATTAGATTTTTTTTACATTTCCTCTGTTATGTGAGCAAGGGAAGTTTGGGTTGAAGATATCTCACCTTGGTGACTCCACTATCAATTTCATTATAAACACTATGGTGACTCCAATGTTTGAATGTTAATTGTAAACACTCTAGTGGATACATTTGTCAAGAAATGGAAGAGACAATGGAAGATATGGAAAGCTCAATAAAGAATTCCTTATATAGACTGATAAAACTGGAATTAGAAAATATAAACCTTCGATGAAAGTATTCCTCTTTCTTTGAAGAAGAACAAGAAGTTAGGATACATGAAGAAGAGGAGTATGAACTTGATGTAATCCTAAATGATTATGAGATTGATGATTTTTTCAAGAAGTTCTTCAATTTCATAATGGGTGAGTTTCACAAGAGAAATTATCTTCTGTCATCTCAAAAGACATCAATGGGGCACGACCAAAATGAAGGCACTTCCTCTAAAGAGCCTCCCATGCCAACTGACAAGGGGAAGGGATTTTTAGATACAAAATTATTTAAGCCTGAAGTCCTCAAAGAAGGGAAGTCACCCTCCCCTTCCTAGCCCATATGTGAAGAAGGAAAAGAGCCAAGCAGTGTTTGTAGCTACTCTCGCTAAGAGGATACTAGTCCGTAGACTACTCATGAAAAAGAGGTAGTTGCAAGATTTCCTCTTGAATTCCATGAACCCGTGGCTGAGTACATGAGCCTATTCTTAAGCTAGCAACAAAGGTTATATCAACAACATGTATCAGCTTCTTTATTTCAATACTTTTCACGGTGCATGCTTGTTTTAATTTTTATTTTTCAATAATGTGAAGGCATAAGGCACAGTACTCTAATGATGGTCTGGCTCCATTAGAGGGTTGAATTCACTTAGGTGAATTGAGCCCTATTCATAAGCAGGAATGTATATAAATTAGCTTACTAGCTCAGCATTTACTTTCTAGTTGGTAAGATTTCTTTTTCTGCATTATAGATGGATGAGGAAATCCCCATGGTTATTTTCTGGTTGCAAAGTTCCATGATATTTCTGACTCCATGCCCAATGGTGAAGGATTTTTGTCTGCATGTTCTCAGTGCCTTTCCAACAAGGCACTATCCCCAGTTGGATCCAATGTTGTCACTCACTTCTTTATGAGTTGTTAGTTGTCTATAATGCCTAACAACAGTGAAGTTGAAGCCATTTCAACCACCACAAAAGATCTCAAAGATAAATCACACCCTCTCTAGTGCCTAGTTCTTGGAAAGATCTTTCCAATGGTATATGGATGTCCAAAAATAGACTCCTACAGTAGAAGTTAGAGCATGTTGAAGTCACCATTGTAAACCCCAGAAAGCAAAGAGAAGTGACCCAAGGATGAAGGCAAAACGACTATCGGAGGGGTCTCGGGCACATGATTATGGTTTATCAGCAGGTCATGGTACCGATCTCCAATATCACAGTCCCACCCTCGTAGTCCCGCATCATTGGGACATCAGCATATCAGTGTATCGATGATCGATGGTGTCCCAACTTGAAAGCCTCGTGGTGTTGCGATTTGCAATATAGTGTAACATTTCCGGGGGAGGCTGAAAATAGTTTATAAAGGAAATGTGGAAAAAACCAAGGTAGGGACACCCCTTCTCTCTCCTCCACATAGAGGTGCAAATTATCAGTGATCAACAGTGGGAAGTCCCGCATATAGGCCATGTCATAATCCCCAGGTCCCACATCCCGCATCCCACAAGTCCCACATATTGGTGACCCTGCAGTACCACAAAACCACGATCCCGCATCCCATAGGTCTCGCATCCCGCATATCAACAACCCTGTAGACCCCACAATCCCTCAGTCCCGTAGTCCCACATATCGACCATGTCGCATCTCACAGGTTCTGCATAGTGCATCCCGCAAGTCCCGCATATTGGTGACCCCATAGTCCCACAGAACCGCAATCCTGCATCCCATAGGTCCATCCCGCATATTGGCGACCCCACAATCCCACAGTCCTGCGATCTCGTAGTCTCATGATTTTCCATTCTTAAGGAATTGCGGGGTGTGAAACATGCTGATAGCGCAAATCGCTGATAATTCGGGCCCTTCGTGTTAAAGTGCCAGGGGAGGCCTAAATTAGTTTATAAAGGAAATGCCTGCAAAATAGGGCTAGGCAGGCCATTTTCTCTCTCCTCCAGGGGGCCACATGGAAGCATATGATTGGTCCTCAGAGCTCACATGGTAGCTGACGTGGTAGTATGGGTGGACACGTGTCACTCAGTTTTGGCATTTTCAAGGGCCTTATGGGGCCATCTCTCGGTGACATGTGTCACCACTCACCGAGTGGCATGTGCCAATGATGATGTCACCCCGCAGATTAGCAATCGATGGTCGCACAAAGTGTAAGTTTCTTTCCCCCGCTGATACTCCTCCTCGGCTGTGATTGCGATAAAGAAAAGGGTCCTTGGATGTGATGTTTCATAGGTTATATTTTCTAAGGATTTCGCATCTAGGATATCAACCGATGCAGTATAAAGAGTTATCAAAGGAATTCCATGTTACAAAGGAAAAAGGTCCTCTAGAAAATAGTTGATAGCCTTGGTCCCCGAGGGTTAAGCGCTCGGTCACAACACACAATCAAGTGATATGAATAAGCAGAAAGGGTTTGAGGTAAAGGGGGCCCAAGGGGAAATGAGAGTGCACCTATTAACCCATATGCCCATTAACAACCTATGGCAGGACAATATCAATTCTACCTAGGACTGAATCCTCCCTATGGGCAAGGTAACCTTTAGTGGGGGGGAAATTAGATTCCATATGGACAAAATACTCCACTGTGGGGGAAAACTCCTTACCAGCAAGGATGGGTTCCACATTTTGGGTCTACTCAAAGGCCCCACATGCCTTTTAACATGAAATTGCCTTTCTTGCCCACGTTGGAACTGCTGGATGTTTCGAGGCTTACCAATGATCCTATCTTTCATTCGCCTTATTGGCCTCTAGTCCCAATGAAGATTCCAATTGATAGCCCCAAATTTGAGGGAAAAGCAAAGGAGGATCCCCAAGCCCACGTGATGACATATCACCTCTAGTGCTCCTTTGATTCGTATGTAGATGATTCCATCCGTCTCTGACGTTTTCAAATAACTCTCACAAAGATTGCAGCAAAATGGTACATCTAATTGCCTCGAGGTACCTATGGTGAATTCAACTCTCTCGCTATGGCTTTCCTCCCTCATTTCCAGCTTCCAGTTTGTTATGAAACTGGCACCTATCTGCTTATGTCACTTAAGAAAGACACTGCGACCCGTATCCCCGATCACATCCATGAATGGAGACATCAACATCGCCTCATCAAGTTTGAAATTGCTGATGATTTGTTCACAGAAGGGTTCACAAAATCATTCGTTGGAAAAATTTCTAAGGACATAACTATGGGTGGGTGTGTTACTGAGGAGAAAGCCATCACTCATGCCTAGTATTTGGACCTAGTCTACTCGCAATATGACACATTATATGAGATGTTACCTGATGCTACAAGACCATCATCAGATCTGATAGCATCAAAGTCTCCAGATACACCACTTCTTGATGGAGTAATTGGTTCCGTGTCTCAAACTCCCATGAAATGTTCTTCAAAGCAGAAATCGGTCTCGAACATTGGTTCCACTGGTCCCTCTAGAAATTCATCTGGTCCTGGTAAGACCTCTGAGGTTCATGTTGTCCAGTCTACTCCAGTAGAATAAACCTCTAAGGGAAAAAAGAGGCGAAAATGCAGGGGCAAAGGCAATGCCCCGAAACAGGGCCCTCCTAAATCTTTTGCTGGCAATGCTTCTCAAAGAAAGACAAAGTATCCTTGCCTCCTCTGTAAGGAGGATCATTACACTAAATATTGCTCTCGATGATTGGAAGTTAGTTGCTTTCTAAAAGGGACCCTAACCATCCTAAAAGAACCCTTTCCATTCCAACAGACCCAAATGGTAGACCAACCTTAGTATTCCGCTTCCGCAGGTTCCCAAGTGTTTCTGATGAATACGCCTATAAATGTGGCTACCAGACCTAATGATTACTAAACCCCTCCTCTGATGGTAGGGAAAGAGAATGAAAGTATCCCTTCCTCTATCCCTTCTACCTCCAGTCCTCTCCATATAGAGATACCTAGTCCTAATTCCATTTTTCGACCACCCACTCGAGGTGTGTTGTAAAATTCCTCGTATAACCCAAACGCTCGAGCCGCTCAACACTAAAAAATTGTTGAGGATTTAGCTCAAGTGCCATCAGCCATGTCTGCCCTCGAGGTCCTTCAAATTTGTCCCTCTCAGTGGAAATAATTACTCTCAGCCATTGGAGGTGTTGATCCATTTGATTCCAACCTCATTTTCTTTGATATGGAAAACCATGTTCCGTGCTTACCCCATCAAATTGCCTTTCTCATTCAGGTGGTAATTAATGAAAATATGATTCGGAGGACCATCATTCATGAAGGTACTTCCACCTACATCATGTTTGTGTCCTGTTGGTAGGAAATCAGTTCTCCTACCCTGAACCAATTTCCTAACACGTTGGAAACCTTTGATGGAGGCGTTTCTCGACCAATTGTCTTTCTTTGCCTCTTCCTCCTCGGATGGAAATTTTCCTTACGTGAAGCATACCAGTGCTTCATATGAGAGTGTGGGGGCTGGAATTTTCAAAGATCCCACCTTAATGAGTATTTTTCCTCTCCCACCTACGAATGTTTCCTCAATCAACATGATCTAGGTGAAGTTTGATCCTTGGGTCATTCCCCCTCCTTATCCGGTTGATTCATGGGGTGATGTCATGCCGTTAAGCCCCGTCGAGATTAATTATGTGGAGATTGTTTTGGCTTTGGATTTGGTATCTATTGTTCACACTACTTTGAGTACGCCTCTTGATGCGTATTATCAATCCCTTTGGCTTGGTTCTTTGGATTATTTCAATCCCTTAACTGAGATGTTTCCTACTGACGAAAGTATCATGGAAATTATGTCTCTTGATGAAGCCCCTTGGAATGATACTCATCATCGTTTGTCATTCTTACCTGGCCCAGAATTCATGTCTACCTATCTTGATAAGTTCTCTTCTCCTTTCCCAAACCAACCACTTGAGATGCCTATCATGATCCATAAGTCTGGTCAAAAGGGAACATGGGTAATATTACCCAAACAATGCCTATTGACATTTTTGTTAAACCTCGTATCGTTGTACACGTTCATATTGGGGTAACTTGTTCTCCTAATGAGATCAAGCTTTATAATTGGCTTTTTCATGTGTTTTGAGATGTTTTTGCATGGTCATATGAAGAAATGCCCGACATTGGCCCAAGTATAGTCGTGCACAAAATTCCAACTTATCATAAAGCATAGCCCGTTCATGAATGGCTTCATATTATGCACCCTAGAAAAGTCTTCACCATTAAGTTAGAGGTTGAAAAACTTCTTAAAGCTAGTTTTATTTATCTTATACATCTGACATCTTGGGTGTCCAACATCATATTGTTCACTAAGAAACAAGGCACCATTTGCATCTATGTTGATTACCATGACATTAATTGTGCCTGTCTAAAAGACAATTATCCCACTCCTTTTATAGACCAGATTATAGATGAATGTGCTCGGAGTGAGATTTTCTCCTTTATGAATGGTTTTTCTGGTTATAACCAGATAAACATTTCATCGGTTGATCAACACAAGACTGCCTTTATCTATTTGTGGGGGACTTTTGCATATAAAAATCTCCCTTTTGGCCCTAAGAATGCTAGGGCTACTTTCCAACAAGCGATGTCTTACGATTTTCATGAGATTAAAAACATCATTCAGCCTTATCTGGGTGATATTCCTACTCATTCACTTAAGCGCCATGACCATCCCAATCATCTTTGACAAATATTTCTTCATTGTAAACACCATAACATTTGGCTTAACCCACATAAGTGTGTCATTTGCATTGAGTCTGGGTGACTTCTCGATTTTATTGTTTCGAAGGATGGTATTTGTCTTGATCCTCTCAAAGTCGAGGATATTTTTAATCTACCCCCTCCCTCTTCATTGCATCAATTCTAGAGTCTGCAAGGGAAAGCGAATTTCCTTCGTTGCTTTGTACCTAACTATTCTGAGCTAGCTACAGTGTTCACCTGATAACTTAAGCAAGGAACTCCATTTCTTTGCGATGATACTACCCAAAAGTATTTTGATGACTTGAAATCCATCCTCATTAATGCTCCTTTATTGCATCCTTCAAACTATCATCATGATTATTTCATCTGTCTAGTTGCAGCTTCTAGCTATTGCTATGGTACTGGTCCAAGACAATGACGAAGGTCATGAAAATTTCATTTATTACCTTATTCACAATCTCCTCGATACTGAGAGCCATTATACTGATGTAAAGAAATTGGTTTTAGCTAGCGTTTAGGTTGTTCAACGCTTTCAGTAGTATATTCTCCTCTACACTACAACTGTGATCCATGATTGCAACCCCATGACTTCCATTATGACTCATCGGTTACTTGGGGGAAAATATTCCAAGTGGATTGTCATCCTCTACGAATTTGATTTGGTATTCACTATTTCCAAATCGAAGAAATCACTTGTATTTGCTGAGTTGATTTTCTCTTTTCCCTCTGCTTCTACATCTACTAGTGCTGATAAGTAGCTCCCTAATGAGACTCTCTTTTTTATTAGCACTCTCAATCTTTGGTACGATGATATCATTGTGTATCTCCAAACTTATACCTTCTAGTCTATGTTCTCCAAGGATGATCGCCGATGCATTCGACATCAATCCCAACCTTACCACATCATTAGGGATACTTTATACCACATTGTTGTTGATTTGATTCTTCGTCGATGTTTAACTCTCGATGAGGCTGAAAGAGTCTTAAATGGCTACCATTCTGGTGCATGTGGTGGTCATTTTTCTAGCTACACCACTACTTAAAATATCCTCCGCACTGGCTATTTATGGCCCTCCATCTTTAAATACTGCATTCTTTCTGTCTGCAAATGCCACAAGTGCCAGATTTATCAGCAGAAAATGCGTGTCCCACTCACTCATGTTTACCCTGTAATTTCCGTTGGTCCCTTTGCTAAATGGAGCATTGGTTTTATTACTTGTAACCCTCGTTTGGTCGGGGGGCATGGTTATATTATCGTTGTCGTAGATTACTTCACCAAAAGGGCTGAAGCGATGCCTACATTTTCAACTGAAAATAAAATGGTTGACTAGTTTCTCTTCAATCATGTTATTTCTAGGTTTGGAGTGCCTCAAGCCATTGTCACTGACCATGGCTCCCATTTTCACGATTATATGATGGCTAAGCTGACTTCTAAATTGGGCTTATGTCATGATGACTCAACTCCTTATTACCCTTAAGCCAATGGCTAAGTTTTGTGGTAAATAATGTTTTAGTTACTATGCTTCAACAAACCATTGGGATGCATAAATCTAATTGGCATCTCATCATTTTTTCAGCTTTGTGGGCCTACCAAACCTCAACTAAAGATGCAACTGGATTCACACCTTTTTAGCTAGTCTATGGTCTGGAAGAAGCTACCTTACTGATTGAATGTGAAATTTCCTCACTCAAATTGGCTGTCGAATTACTCCCTGATACCTCACCTCAAGAGGAGCGTATCCTATATTTGGAACGACTATATGAAACCCGTTGTCTCGTTTCTTTAGTTATTGAAGCATAGAAAAAGTGAGTTAAATCCCATTTTGATCAGTTGGTCTCTCCTTGTACTTTTTCTAAGGGTGATTTGGTCTTGCTATATGACCAAGCTAACGATAAGCTAGGGGCAGGAAAATTTGAACCCATGTGGCATGGGCCCTATATTGTCAAGCATGTACTACAAAAAGGGCTTGTAAGCTAATTGATTATGAGGGTATCCCTTTGGAAAAGCCCCGCAATGGGCTATACGTCAAAAATTATTATGCATGAGTCATATTGCATGGTTACTTATGTACACAAGTGTGTTATTCATTTTTGTGCAGTTTGGTTTGGTGTGTTTTTTTTAAGCAACTTTCTTGCTTATTATGTCTTCACTTGCTTTGCAGATGTTTGTGTCTCCTTATGATATTTTCACTGATGGTGCTTGCCGTAGTACCCAGAATTTATCATCTACAGCATGGGCTATTTATGACCCTCATGGTGAGTTGATTTATGTTCAAGGTATTTGCTTGGGTCCAACAACTAATAACATTGTTGAATATAGCGCAGTTCTCAAAATCTATTGCTCTTGACATTCGAGAAATTGTTGTAAACCTCGATTCACAACTTGTTGTTATTAAGCTCAAAGGGAAATATTCTGTCAAAAACCCTCAATGATTGAGAATGTAATTGCGTATTCATCTCTTGGAAATAAATATTAATCATACTACATATCATCAAATTCCTAGGCATATGAATACATTAACAGATACATTTGCTAATTATGTTTTAGACAGACATTTACGCAATATGTGAAAAACATTGTATCATAGTAAACATGAAATATAGCATATATATGTTGATAATTTTTGAGTTTAATACTTCAAAATCCTTAAAATAATATATGTGTTCCAATTACATCCGTGGCTTGCAGGCCTCAAAACTGTAAATGCTAACTACGAACTACTCTACATGATACTCGTGATAGCATGTTACTACTCACACTACTCGAGTTAGTAGTTGACAGATCTGATCTGACACTCCCACCATGTGTCACTGATAATGGCGAGGAATGTCCTCAATCCGTGCATACTCTATAATCCCTCTCATTAGCTTATCTAGATTTCGATTGATATCCTCTTCATTATCAACTCCTTCCTGGTAAGGAGCGATCTCGAATTTCCAAGCCACTTGTATTGCTATTGGGGACATACCTATTGGTCTCTCTGGTCCAACATGTTCAATTACAAATTCAAGGTGTCACGAATACATATATTCAAAATTAATAAAAAATAAAAACGAAATTATTTTTCTCACCTCCATTATTGAAGTCCTTTCCCTGTAGGAGTGGCATGTCAAGATCATCATGGAATTCAGTCTCGTTGTATTTCCAATCCTCCACAATGATTAGTTTTCATCAAAGCCACACAAAGAAGGTGGGCTTGTTAGACATTTTCTAGCCTCCTCCAAATCAGGCCATCAACTCGCTCCATGAAACCATCCTTGGATGTCATGGTACTGGGGGGCTCACCTCCGCCATCTGATAATGGGATAGTGGGATTCATTCCAAGAATAAGGATATTAGGACATAGCTATATCTAAATTGCCTCAAATTCTTTGCTTTGCATTTGGATAGTTGCCACTTCAGTTTCGCTTTCATTGCTTCCACCCAGTTGAAAATAGTGGGTGCCTTATTGTCCATAGCATATTGGAAGTGAGATTTGTTGGACTCATGTGGTGCTTGAGCCTGAACTACTCAATTGATGGTCAAAAGTACCACCTGTTAGAGTTGTTCTATTCATCCCTTTGTCAGAGATCAAATCCTCTTGTTGCATTTCATTTTAGGTGTCCCATTTAGCTCGATCACATGCATTCCATTAGGAGCATCGATCCTTTGATGGAAGGGTCTTGTTGCCATACTTCCCTCATTTCATTCACCTGCTGGTTGATGTTAGTTTATTAAAAAAAAACATATACAGTCTTCTTTTCATTAAAAATTGCAAAAGTTGTCTTTAGGGTTTCAATGTCAAGTAGGTCTAGGGTTTCATTAGGGTTTTGCTAATAAATACTTCAGAGTGTCCGATAATCACCAGCAGGCCATGAGGAGGTTCTATCGTTAATAAATTTTGTTAATAAGTGTTCGAAAATGTGTTTTTCCTCAAAACTCTATTTTGAGGAAAAAACAGAGTATTTAGCTTTATTTGTACAACAATCATGTAAATTTTGTTTTTGTCATATAAAATTCCTTCATTTGCACCCTCGTTTCTTTCCTTAGCCTAAGAAGCTCCAACACCTACAAAGACAAGCCAAGCTCAGGTCATTTCGCTCATTACAAAGTGAAAAAGCAATGAAAAGGGTCAAAAACAAAGGTTGAAATAAAAGTTATTTGTAAAACATTATGAAAATGGGTTTCTGGCAAAATTAATTTGAAAAGCCAATGCATAAAACATGTCTCCAAGTTTTGAAAGTTCATTTGCATACCAAGAACAAAGAGGAAGCAACTCAAAGCAATTTTTGTGAACAAGTGAGAAATTGGGTGAAATTGGAAGAAAATTGGTCGGCGCGGCGCACTGGGCAGAAGGCACAGTGCACTGGTGAGGCGCAGCTCATTGGGCGTCAGAACCTAGTGAAAAATAACACAGGTGTGGCGCACTGGGAAGGCGCGGCACATTGGGCGAGCTACGCGGCCCACACAGCAAAAGGCCTGAAACTGCTAAGAATTGTCCCAAATTGTCGATAATTCGCACGAATTTTCCAGGTAGAGCCTACATCTTGGTGTTTCATCCAATTTTGTGATAGGCTATAGTGGTTTATGGATGATAATGGTTAAAACAAAAACATCAAACCCTACCTCTTAAATTACCTCAAGGAAACTTGCTATTAAGGTTTCAAAATCATTGTTTTGTCACCAAATTCACTCCTCCATCCCATTTCTCCCTTGTTTTCATCATTCCAGGAACAACAAACAAAGATCAAAGGCTTGTCCTTCAACTTGGAGAGAGCCAAGTGGATTATAAAATACTTGGATCAGAGAAATAAGTAGCTTGAGTATCAGCAGGTGATTATGGAGTTACGAAACATCAGGGAGAATCGCCAAGCTACCCAAAGGAGGAGGATTGAATTCACTTCATTGGAGCAAGAGATTAATGATGATCAGGAGTCTTGGGTCGAGAGAGTCAACATCAACTTAGAGAGGCTACTGGTCAGGGCCAACAGGGACAAAGCATTGCTGAGATGCATAGCCTATCATTACATGGCGCAAAATATGAGTTCCAAGGCACGAATAAGGAATCTGAAGGAAAAATTAAAGAAGGCAACAAAGAAGCAAAAGAGGCAAAAGCAGCATGACCGTCTTCAGATATTAGCCAAAGCCTCTTTAGCTCAGCATAAAACTTGATAGAGAAGGTCCAGCCCAAATTTCAAGAAATTTCGAGCAATTTTTTGCATTTTGAATTTTTTTGCACTAAAAAACAGGTTTTGCCTCCCTATGCGCCGCGCCACGTGGCGCTTGCTTTTGCTAGAGGGCTCCAAATCTTAAAAACTTTACATTTTTGGATTTGGAATTAAAAATTATGGTTGCTGGTGCATGGCCAAGAAATTTGGGCAAATTTTGAACCCTTAAGAGGTCAAAAACACTCAAAAAATGACCTCACTGCCCCTATTTTGACACACAAGAAGAAGTCTTGGGAGATTTGATTTTTGGAGGGGAAAATGGACACAAAATTGAAAAAATTCCACTTAGGTTGGAAATTATATAGGCAGGGCTTTCCAACAAGCTATCATGAGCTCAATTTGGACTCCGGGAAGGGCCTCAAATTTAGCTCCAAAGTGGCACGATGCATAGAGAATCAAGCACGACACATAGAGGATTTTTGCCTATTTTTCACTGTACAGCTCAAAATTTCACCCAATTTTGACTAGTTTCACTTTTTCATGTAACTCTTGATCTACCATGATGTAATTTCATAACCATGATGTAATTTTGGTACATATTTACTTGTTCTAGAGGATTCATTCACTAAAAAGTGAAAATTAAATGAATGAATCAATTTCCTTCCATATAGAGGCAAGTTGTTTGATTGCCTAGATTTCAATGCCTTGTTTAGAATTGGTTGAAACAACTCCTAGAATTATGAGCTAGTCCCCTAGAGGCATGGGAATGGGTTAGGATTTTCTATATCATGTATTTTCTGAGTCATTTTCAGGGTTGGACACTTGGGATTGCTTGGCACAACATTGTACATTTTATCTCTACATTTTTGGCAAAGGAAAGGCCGGGGTTTTGCAGCACTTGTTGGGATCCATGTGGCTCTGTGTTTTGATGATGTTTTTCTCCATGTAATTGTAAGTTCACTGATGTTTATGTGTATCATTTTCCCTTCTCTTTTCTTCTAAAATTAAACAAATGAGTGATTAAGGTAGAATCCATTGGACTGCTATGCTCTACCTTGAAATTTTGTTTAATTTTACATGTTTTCATCTGTTTGAGGAGGACTCTTGAGACCCTCTTTCCATCCTTAGCTCCTCGCTAGTCTGATCCATCCATTCATTCATTCCAAAACATCAAAACAATTGCTTTCCTTGCTCCAATCAGAACTTTGCAAAAACTAGGCCTCATCCGCGGACCCAAATTTGCTTTTCCCTTTTTCCAACAAACCTCCCCCCCCCCAAAAAAAAAAAAACTCAAATTAAATCCTTACACTTCATACCTATCCTAATATTAGTTGCTAAATCAGTCATCTCAAACCCCATCTGATTATCTTTTACTGAGATTGACCTGGAGAGAGCCCTCTCCTGTCCTCATAGGGCTAGCTACGAGGCTGAGCATGGTTTGATGTGGACCTAGAAGCTTACCTTTTTAGCCTGAGGTAAATCTAGGCTCTAACACCACCTTCAATATAAGATCATCCATTTTCATAATATTGATCTTGCCATTTGTAGATTTCAGAGCTCCTGGGAAATGTTAGGCAATGAGCATGTTTACACTCGCCCCAATATGTCTATCTCCATATAGTTGGATTGGTTCCCCTCTGCGATACAGTTGAGTAATGAAATAAATATATAAAGTCTCCATTTCTAGCTCTTGGTCATGAATCATGAATACCTCCCATCCAATATCTGATAGGCTGATCAAGTAATGCAGTAATTCAGGTTGAGCCCATAGGCCTGGTGTCAGAAATAACTTGAGGAGCCCACGTTTCCTCAATGCATCAAGATAGTCAAAATAATCCAAGGCCATTTGGTCTATTCTTTCATGTTCACATTCTTTCCACTCAATCACCATTTTCTTGCCTTGATTTGCCTGCAAACACCCCACATTTAACTCAACCTCAGTCCTTGAAAGGGAAAATTCCATTTTGAAGCATTAAATTTGGGAAAAAATAAAAAAAATTTGATTCTCTACATCAGTGCGGCTATTTAAAATAGAAGTGCTGACAATGCAGGACCCCATATTAAAAGCCGATGATTGGCGAGGTTCCTTGCCTAGATCCTCTGCCAACCATCAACAATTTTTTTTAAAAAACCCTTTAAATTCCCTTGCAAAGACAGTTAAATTCTTAAAAACAGGTATCAATGCGAAGATTAGGGCCACGACTCTTACCTATAAAAAAAAATTCGACGATCAACTTCCTCGATCTGGAGCAATCCGCTCTTGAAGATCTAGGGAAAAAGTGGGTAAAAAATTTCTCCAATAAGGTAAAAAGGTAAATGGTGAAATGTTTTAATTTTCTCCCCTTTTTATAAGCTCCTGACTATGTTTTAGGGTTTTAAAAGTATTTTTCGCCATTTTTCCTTAGAAATGGATAATGTGTTTTCTTCTTGTGCAAGGACAAATGATGGTTTTCCTATGATGATGCAAAACTGGAGTCGTATTTAAGCTCTTTTCTTGACTCATAAAAAATGGAAATAGAAAGTTTGCTGAGTATTTTTCCCTTTTTGACTCATTAAAGTAAATAAAAATGGGAAGTCTGCTTTAAGCTCTTTTCCGACTCTCAAAACACGAAAAGATTGTAGAGCTCTTGTCATTTTGACCTCATAAATGGTTCTGAAACATCATTTACCCAGTGTACATTTACCTGCTTTTCGGGCTAGGATAAACTATCTACGAAAAAGGTACTCTTTGGTTGACATGGACAAGAGGTTCTCTCGAATATTGTTTTCTACCTTTTCGAGCTTGAGATACAACTTTACGAAAAGAGACCTTTTGGAGATTTTTTTCCTTGTCTTTTTCAAAATCTCTAAACACGAAAAAGATACCGAGTTTTTCCTTTGTTGAACTCGTTAAAGCTTGAAGACATTGGATTCATCACCATGAAAGACATGAGCTTCTCTTTCCTAGGGATCATTAATCTTACTAGGTTGGATCCATCAAAAGGATGTACTTATATTACAAGCATATGCTATCCCCTTCAAGCTTGTGATAAAAAATAATTGGGGTACCTACCATGAATGGTGGGGAAAATGGAAAATTTTTACCAATTGTGTCGACAACTTGTCATCTTGAACATGACACTCTTTTGATTCATGTCGGGCTGAGATATCATCACTTCATCACTGACCTTCCTGGGTTTGGGTCATCCACTTTTTTCCTTTCCATTTGATCTTTGCCACATCATCATGACCTCCAATCCCATGGATCCAAAGAGTTGCTAAACTCCGGAGTCATGTCGCTGATATGTTCAAGAGTTAATCCTTTTGTAGTTTACACTCATTCTTGATTCTATGTATCATCCATAATCATTTCATCCCCTTGTCTCATGTCGATGATGTGGGATACATCATGGCCCTCCTTGGACAAGGTCACTTCCTGTCGAATTTAGCTCATTATCTAGGAAGTTGGCCGAGAGACTCCATTCCAGTACCTTAGATCTTGCATGCCCTAAGGCAAGTTATTCACACTCGATGATAGGGTATCATCATTTGGTTTTGACAGAGTGACTTCATTGGTGTTCGACTTCATTTCCTTATTCGCACTCCATGAATTGTGTTGTTGGTACCTTGAGAACCATTCTCATTATTGGTAGCTTCTCTCACACTTGTTAATGGTTCACATCTTTGACCGTCAATCAAGCGAATTTGTAGTGTGTTTGAGTTCGACACATCTATTTACATATTCGAATTTTTACTTTGGTTGGGTCGTGTTGGAGTGCAATACCCTCGGCTCAAATTACAAAAGTCTGGGTTGCAAGGTGATGTGACATGATCATGCTTATACACATGTCTCTTTCAGATGGATGGTTGTGACCATACCATGAGTCTATTATATGTGATCCTTATCATTATTGGATGGTTGCAACCATACCTTGGGGTAGATATGATCCTTCCTACTAGATGGATGCTCCCATACCTTGGATCCATTTACATGATATTTTTTTGGATGGACGTGTCCATACCACAATTCATGTATATTTTATCATAGATTTTAGTGATGTATATGTATCTATCCTTTCTTGCAGGTTTTCTGATGAAAATTTACGATTCCATGCATCTACCCGTAAATAATTTCACCCATCACTCTTGTACGTCCTTCATGCCTTAGGGGGCATCTGTTACATAGCAATTTGTCACTGTCTCTGTACTCCCCGTTCCTTGATCCTAGAGGACCTCTACAGTGAACCTCATGTGTTTTCCTATCATGAAGAACATGTCTTTACATCACTCTTCATCTGCAAAACATGTCCCTCTTACATCATTTCTAGAGAATATTCCTTCAAACTCAGTTGTAAAGGTCGACGATGTCCGTCAGTTTCTTCCCCGCACCAATTTGTAGAGTTTAACACTGAGGCTAGCATCGATCAGCACTGGTATCCATCCATTACCCATGTCAACCCTCTTTTGGAAAGTTTTAAAAATGGAGTTGAAGCTTCTAGGTCTAGAAGCTTTGTGAACAGAAGTTTGGTAAATGGTTAGTTGAGATAGAGTTGAGAGAGACTGTTTGGGCTCCTTTCTCCTATTAAAATGGAACAAACCAAAAGGGATAAGACCTCCCCCATCATAAGAGGATCCATGTCCCCTCTCTCAAGCTATATAAACTTCTCCTATTCCAACCTCAGATAGCTAATGAAAGGGCTTGAATAATCTACAAAATCTTGATATCCAAAACAACTCTTGATAGCCTTAGACTTCTAGTTTGTGTTTGTAAAGGGAGAATAAGTTTTTAGCTTGTTTGGTTTGGAGAAAAGAGGAAGAAGCCTTGAAATTATATTGTTTGAGGTGAATCATAGGATGCTAAAAGTGGTGTTGGAACCTAGACACGTCGAAGGAAACCTGCAACGCTAAGGTGAAGGTTCTACTTTCCTTTTTGTCATAATAATACAACTGATATTTTGTTTCCTATATCAATCGCATATGGTATTTGGTAGCTTAAGAATCCTTAGCCTCTTAAGTAGGTTAAATTTATTGTATGCTATCATGTGTGCTTTGGTTTCTTGTCTATTTGTTTTAGCTGCTTGATTAACATTAAGGAGTTGATCGCTAGAGAAAATACACAAGGACTTCGTCAAACAAGGATAAGTGATACAAGAGGTAGTATCTTTTCCATTCTCAATCTAAAGGAACTTATGTTAGGTTATCTTGTTTGTGGCTAGGCCCTCTCCGTTGGGATAGATGGATTGTATGTGTTCGCAGAGAGAATCTTCCTACTCCCTAGGCCATTTGAAGGAAACTGCAACACCAAGCCTTAATGGTTTAGAGATTTGCATGAAGCTAGATCTAGGACACAAAAAGGACATCACAATGATACTTGGATGTGGAAAGTTTGTTCTAGCATCCCCCCATACTTCTTTGGGTGAGACTTTAGTCTGCGCTACATGGGTTAATTCCAAAAGGGCTTGTAGTGTAGGGTTTTGTTTGGCACAACTAACTCTAAACTTAGGTCAGGACCCACTAATCCAACAAGTGGTTCCGTTTCTAGGACCAGGATCTGCATAAAGAGACTTGTGATGTCACGTCATTGGAATCCGACCAGAAAGGAAATTGAGAAGTGGTTGGATAGGAAGATCCACGAATTTGTGGTGCAAGAAAACAGGAACCTGCGTATGTTAAAATAACAATTGTTGGAAAAATATTTGTACATAGAAATACACAAAATTTTCTTCTGCACCTTCCCAATTGAGTTATTTGAGTGGATAGCTAAATTGGTAGATGACCAAGGAAGTGTTACAGATCAATTTGGGCACATCAACCCCATCTTATAGATTAGTATTATTAGGGACCGTCAAACCCTAATACAGTTGTTACATGCCCTAAATAAGTCAACCATCAAAATTCCTAGCTTCCCAAGAAGTTCCATAACTAAAATCATCCAAAAACTTCCTCTAAGAAGATCAGTGCCAATAGGCCTTCATTAGGGTGCGCTGCAATGCAAACCATACACTGCCAGGGTGCTATGCAACACACTTGGTCCCTCTTTGGCCTGCGATGGGCAAATTTGAGCATATTTCCATGAGGGATTGAAAGATTCCTTATCCATTTGAATTCCTCTAGAAGTTTCTCAAACCTATCTATTCCTTTGAGCTTGTATTTAGATGAGGAAGGGAGTTAAGGAGCATCAATCCCTTATCCCTTCCTCCATGGAACTAAATTCTAAGGTTGGGAGGGCATTCATTATCACCATTTATGGCATAATTTCCTTCATTTATCTATAAAAATACCACTCATCTAAGTGATCAGGGGCTGGAAATTATTGAATTGTAGGGAGATGGTGTTAGTATGAGACTTGAGTTGATTTCAAGTATTGTAATGATGTCAAAATGTCTTGTTTATTATGAGGAGAGGATGGGATTGAACTGGAGGAGTGATGCTAAATTGAGCAATGGGTTGTAACTCTTCCTTTTACTAATAAAGTGTTCAAAGATTTTTCCATATTCTTGTGTTATTCATTTATTTTTCATATGTGTATCATGTACTTGATTCCATGTTATGTTTAATCAATAGATCATTATCATATGCTTTGATTGGTCATTGTCTTTTGTCTGTATGTAGGTACTCTTCAAGCAGATTAAGTACAAAGAGGAGTGACATAGCTGGTCAAGGGAGATAAGGAGAAAGTGAAAGCTACAAGTAGGCTTCTTTGCCTCTTATTTTATCTATTGGTTATAGGAAAAGTAGAGAATGCTTTGCATTGTTATTCTAGACTTAGCTACTAGTCTATGGGTTTAAGCATTTACCCATAGACACTAAAACTTCCCAAAACAAATTGGTGACTCCACTAGCGAGTGATAATCCATCTTAGTAGCTTATCACCCTCTTAAGAAATTTCTACATACTGTAATTGTGGTTGTTCATTGAATTTCAGTCTTCTTTCATTGAAAATTGAGCCAAAACTGTGCCAAATTATCTTCGAAATTGCTTATTGTCACCAGTGCATCCCAATGAAGGACATAGTGCACTGCAATTCACTTCCCACATAGATCCAGTGAAATTCAACGCACTATCTCTCACTTTCGCCTGCACTGATCCCTTGAGGGCCAGTTTCCCATCTAGGAGCTGACATTTTTGAGCCAATTTTCTCTTGTTTGAATGATTTTTGAACGTCAATGATGGCTTCTCTCTTAAAATAGTGTTTCATCTCCTTACCTAGCCCTAATTAGACTAGGATTGATAAATGTTTGTTGTGTATTTACTTTATCATTTTCAATCTATAGTCGAAAGTTAGTTTATTTTGATCGATTGATCTTTAGCGAAAGAAAGTGTCATAAAATTGTCTTTTCCTTGGAAAATTGAATTTTTGTCAAATCTTCATTCATGAAAGATCGATTGATTGATATGTGCAAATGATTAGTCTTTTCATTGAAAGCATCGTAATTCCTCATTTCTTTGAAAATGAAAGTGTCATAAAGTCTTCCTTTCCTTGAAAAGAAATTATCACAAAATTGTCCTTTTTATGAAAATAGATTTTTGATCGATTGTGCATATTTCCTTTTTATTCATTCACATTAAGTGAAATTGAAAAGAAATACATGCATGTTGCATTCAAAAAGTTTGTGTGTGTTGATAAGGAATAGTGTAGTGAATTTGCATTTAGATTGTGCTCTTTCCTCTTTGATAAAAAGAAATCTGATTGCTCTATCCCTAAGTAGCTAGGATTTTCATCATTAAAATGAATGGAAAGAATGCTTATCATGATAGTTGCATTCCTAGGAATTTTAGAATACATCACATGGTGAACTTGAAAGGAAAATTACGAAGCAATATCAACTTAAAATAAACATCAATTTACCTAATGGAGCATTGTCATTAATGCAAACATTTAGTGTTTCTAGGCTAGAGACTTGTTCCAGCATCGTAAAATTTTGCGAAGGGAGATAAGGATCAAGCGAAAGCTATAGGTAGGATTCTTTGCCTCTTATTTTATCTATTGGTCATAGGAAAAGTAGAGAATGCTTTGCATTGTTGTTCTAGACTTAGCTACTAGTCTAGGGGTTTAAGCATTTATCTGTAGACACTAAAACTTCCAAAAACAAATTGGAAACTCCATTGGGGAGTGATCATCCATCTTAGTAGCTTAAAAGTCTCTTAATACATTTCTACATACTGTACTTGGGGTCGTTCATTGAATTTCAGTCTTCTTTCATTGAAAATTGAGCCAAAATTGTGCCAATTTGTCTTCAAAATTGCTTACTGTCACCAGCGTAGCCCAATGAAGGACACGGTGTGCTACAATGCACTTCCCGCATAGATCCAGTGCACTTTAGTGCACTGTCCCTCACTGCTACCTACGCTGATCCCTTAAGGGTTAGTTTCCCATCTGGAAATATGATGAAATTGAATAAAACCAAAATACCTTTCCAAAATACGAACTCTAAGGAACATGAGATGAATTGCTAGGTTTCGGAAAGTATAAATGCTAGTAATTTTTAGTACAATGAGTTGCGAGTCTAGCCTAATGATGATTTGGTATATTCCAAGTGAAATGGCATCAGAGAGGAGTTCAATCAATTCACTATACTCAACAATATTGTTTGTCAATCATCCAATACATGTCCCTCTAAAACTCACTAACTCACCGCTTGGAGCAAAAGTAGCCCATGCTGTAGAGGATAAATTTTTTGTACTACAACTAGCCCCATCGGCGTAACCAACAAATGGTTCTGAAAAGTTCGACATCTACAACAAATGAAAAGTGGATTACTTAACCAAATGAGAACTCTAAAATACAAACACACACATGCAATCAGAGCATATATATAGTGAGTTTTACTACACTTAACTAAGCATAGTAACATTTAAGGTACAACCCATTTCGAGGTTGCGACAATGGAATCCCATCATAGTCTACTAGCTCATAGGCACCTTTCATCAAAACACGCTTAACAATGTAAGAGCCCATCCAAAGTGGTTCAAATTTTCTTGCACCAAGTTTATCGGACTCTTGTTCATAAAGAAAGACCAGGTCACCTTCTAAGAAGACACGAGGCTTGACATTTTTATCATATTGCGCCTTAATAAATTTCTTGTGTGCTTCATTAGCCAATGCGGCATCACGATGGGTTTTATCTAGATGGATTAACTCTAAGAAACGTGCTTCTTCTTCAAAATTGTCGAGTAGCAGATCAATCATGAGTTTGAGAGGTGAGGTTTCACATTGGATTGGTAAGACTGCTTCCAAACCATACACCAATTGAAAGGGTGTAAATTCGATCGCATTTCTCACCAAGGTTCGGTATTCCCACAGAGTTGAGTATATGATTAAATGTCAATTTCTTTGATGAGCTCTAATCATTATTTGCAACATATGCTTAAGGACTTTGTTGATAGCCTCAACTTGTCCATTAGCTTGTCGGTAGTATGGAGTAGAACTATCATGTGACAGTCCTAACTTGGCGGTAAACTCAACCATCATGTGATTGAGAAACTGTGATCCATGATATGTAACTATGGCTTGCGGTACACCAAACCTGGAAACCACATGGTTGAAGAAAAATAAAGTAGCCATTTTGCCACTGTTGTTCAATGTTGGCATTGCCTCGGCCCATTTGGTAAAATAGTCAACGGTGACTATAATATACCCATGCCTCCCAATCGAGGTGGGGTTACATGTCATAAATTCAATGCCCCATTCAGCGAATGGGCCAACAAAAACGACTGGATGTAGTGGTGCATGTGGTAATCTGGCTTTTCGGTCAAATATCTGGCAAGCATGGTAATTTCTGATAGCAATAATGCAATATTTGAATATAGTTGGCTAGAAGTAACCAAGATGGAGAATTCTCTATGTGGTAGTGTAGCCAGATAAATGTCCCCCACGAGCACCTGAATGACATTCATTCAAAGCTTTTTCAGCTTCCTCATGAGTGAGACACCTATGTAAAAACATATTGACACCACGATGGTAAAGGGTATCACCAATGATTAGATAATCTTTCGCTTGGTATCGAGCACATCGTTGTTTAGAGCAAGAGGTATTAGGCTGAAAAGATTGGGTCTAGAGATAGACCAATATATCCCCATACCATGGAACACTTGACGAGATAAGAAACAGAGACTCATCCAAGATTGATGCTTTTGATGTTAAATCAATGGAGGATGAGGGATGATCGCAAAGTAACTCGACAAAGACAAGAGATTTCTTTGATTTAGATTTGATGAATTTTAAATCAAACTCCTGCAAAATTACTATCCATTTTGAATATTTGTCCCCTAGCAATTGACGTGACAAAATGTATGTCATAGGGTTGCAATCCGATATAATAGTAGTTTTATGGAGGAGGATGTAATGACGAAATCTCTGTACATCTTGTATGGCTGCCAAAGCTGACTTTTCGACGTAGGAATACTTACCTTCTGTACCATTGAGATTATGACTTAAGTAATAAATAGGATTTTCAATTCCACTTTCTTCTTGGACTAAAACCATACCAATGGTTATATCTACAGCGGCAAGATACAAGTAATATTCTTTTTGATAGTTTGGGGCATACATTAATGATGCTCTAATCAGGGAATATTTGAGAGCATCAAAGGAAGCTTGTGTAACCTAATCCAAATGTAAAGGTACCTCTTTCTTCAATAGACATGTAAAATCTTTAGCCAACTCGGCATAGTTTGGAATGAACCTCCTCAGAAAGTTTGCCTTCCCCTTAAGTCTTTGTAACTGTAACAAGTTTGAAGGTGAAGACAAGTCAAGAATTGCCTGAAACTTAATTGGATCGAGTCAAATTCCATCTTTTGAGACTACGAATCCAAGCAATTGACCAGAGCCAACACAAAACACACACTTGTGTGAATTGAGTCTTATCTTGTAGTGTCGACACCGTAAAAATATTGCTCTCAAATGTTGCAGGTGATCAAACCGCTTTTGTGAATGAGCAGGTAAGTCATCAAGATAAGGTTGAACAATGTGCTTGATGTCATGGAAGGCATAATTCATTGCCCTCTGAAATGTAGCTCCTGCATTCTTCAAACCAAAAGGGAACTTTCGATAGGTAAATGTACCCCAAGGACAAATAAAATTTATTTTAGATTGGTCCTATGGGAGGATATTGATTTGATTGTAGTCAGAAAATCCATCCATGAATGAAAATATTTCACATCTAGCACATTCATCAATAATCTAGTCAATAAAGTGTGTAGGATAATTGTCTTTTGGACATGCTTGATTTACATCCCTATAATTGATGCACCCTCGAATTGTCCCTTGTTTTTTCATAACTGGAACAATATTAGATACCTAGTTGGTAAGAGGTATAGGGAAAATGAAGCCAGCACGCAAAAAATTTTCAACCTCTGCTTTAATGGCAAGGACCAGCGAAAGCTATAGGTAGGCTTATTTGCCACTTATTTTATCTATAGGTCATAGGAAAAGTAGAGAATGCTTTGCACTGTTGTTCTAAACTTGGATACTAGTCTAGGGGTCTAAGCATTTATCCGTAGACACTAAAACTTCCAAAAACAAATTGGCGACTCCACTGGGGAGTAATCATCCACCTTAGTAGCTTAACAACCTCTTAAGACATTTTGACATACTGTACATGTGGTCATTCATTGAATTTCATTCTTCTTTCATTTAAAATTGAGCCAAAACTGTGCCAAATTGTCTTCAAAATTGCTTACTGTCACCAGTGCAGTACAATGAAGGACACAATGTGCTACAATGCACTTCCTGCATAGATCCAATGCACTTCAGCGTATTGTCTCTCACTGCTGCCTGCACTGATCCCTTGGGGGTCAGTTTCCCATCTAGGAACTGAAGGTTTTGAGCGAATTTTCTCCTGTTTGAAAGATTTACCAAATGTCAATGATGTCTCATCTCTGAAAAGTGTTTCATCTCCTTATCTAGCCCTACTTAGACTAGGATTGATAAATGTTTCTTATGTATTTAATTTATCATTTTCAATCTATAGTCAAAAGTTAGTTTTTTGATCGATTGATCTTTAGCGAAAGAAAGTGTTGTAAGATCGTCTTTTCCTTCGAAAAGTGAATTGTCATCAAATATTCATTCATGAAAGATTGATTAATTTATGTGTGAAAATGATTAATCTTTTCGTTGAAAGTGTCGTAATTCCTCATTTATTTGAAAATTATAGTGTCGTAAAGTCTTCATTTCCTTGAAAAGAAATTATCGCAAAATCGTCATTTTTATGAAAAGTGATTTTTGATCAATTGTGCATATTTACTTTTTGTTCATTCACATTAAGGGAAATTGAAAAGAAATACATGCCTGTTGCATTGAAAATTTTTTTGTGTGTTGATAAGGAATAGTGTAGGGAATTTACATTTAGATTGTGCTCTTTGCTATTTGATCAAAAGAAATCTGATTGCTCTATCTCTAAGTAGCTAGGATTTTCATCGTTAAATTGAATGGAATGAATGCTTATCATGATAGTTGCATTCCTAGGAATTTCAAAATACATCACGTGGTGAACTTGAAAGGAAAATTCCTAAGCAAGATCAACTTAGAATAAACATCAATTTACCTAATGGAGCATTGTCATTAACACAAACATTTAGTGGTTCTAGGCTAGAGACGTGTTCTGGCATCGTAAAACAAAGCAGCTATCACTAACTTGTCTTCAATACATCCCATGTGTGATACCTCATTCGATGTACGTGAGTATATCATAGCTCGTCCATGTACCTTTGGGTATATAGGGCAGTGTTATAGTACGTAAAGTATATGGGAATGCTCTCACTATGCGGTTTTGCATTAGACAAGGCTTATACCGGCTGGGCCTCTACGTACCTTCGCGTATATATGGGAGGAAAAATCTAGGTTGTTTTCCGTCCTTAATTAACCGAGTCGGACACCTTGCAAGCGTGATATGTTAAACACAACATTCAGGGATATTTCCTGCTCGTACTTCTTGGTTCATGAGGAGGTATTCTGTAGTTCACAGTTGCCTGGTAAACCTTTTGCCCAGTATACCCATTTTTCTTTATTTCTTTCTTGATAATAAAATTAATCAGCAATCGTCGAGGAACATCAACCCCTACCTCATCGTTTGCGAAGAACAACGAGAAAACTGCCTTTGCCTCCTGAAGTGACGCCAATTCAGGCAAAGCGGTCTCGCTTAACTGAGTCTAGTACATCAAGAACTCCTAGTTCTTCATCTGAGTTACGTGAATCATCTATTTTGGTAAGTAGAGAGACTCCAGTTACTCCAACTATTTCTGGTACATCCGTTCCTGAAGAAGAAGTTTTACAATTACTTGAGGACATTAACATTGATCCTAGTGAAATAGTAACCAAAGTTGTTCAACCACAAGTTGATCCTCAACTTGAGATTGCTCAACAAGAAAGTACCTATGAATTTGAATCACTTCAACCAGAAGTTAATCTAGAAAAAATCCCAGTTCAAACAGAAGTTACACTTGAACCTAAAGTTGTTTAGGAACCTCTTACTGAAATTGTTGTTCATTTACTGAAACATCTGGACTTCGTAGTTGAACATTCAGAAGTTGTTACTTTACCGGCTACCCCTCATACATTAGTACTATTGAAACTTCAACTTCACCAATACCAGAAATATTTTACGGACCTAACGGTGAAGTTCTTCCACCAGGTTTGATTGCCATAGAGGAGGAATTGGAAGAAAATTCCACACATGGAACCCTATTTCACTTTGGAACTGGGCTATATGTTTACCCAAACACTCCTGATTTCTTTGCTTCATTTGATCTTTCTTCTTTTCAAGCACCCATATAATCTTTAGGACAACTTTTGGGCCAGTTAACTATGGTTGAACAGCCATTAACATATTAGACTATATCATCTGATGTAGCTGCAACAAATTTGTCTGTTGTCAATTCTTCAATGTTTTCTACCACACTTGAGTCGCACCTCTATGGTGAAGCGCCCATATTTATTTGTTACCAATCATTATCTGGAACCCAATCAGGGGTTGCTTCTGCACCATGGTCATCACCCATGCCCTCAATGAGAATTTTATCTGGTTCTTCTCTAATGGGAACTCAACAGTTTGATCTTGCATATCAGTATCAAGCTAGGCAATCTAGTCAGCCAAGACCTATGTATCCATTAAATACTAGATTGCCACCATATGGAGAGCAATATGGTTATTCACCATATCCTCCTTATTCCAGGGCACTACCATATGGTAATATCCCATAGTATTCAAGTCAACCTCGAATTAGAGTTTGTCAATGGCAACCAACAATGCCATTTCAACCAAGGCTTGTGTATCCAACACAACCAATGCAAACCGTGTCAGCTATTCCTACTACACCTATTGTTACTACTATACCACAGTCATAAGTTCAAACTATTGTATCTCAACCTCTTCAAACTGATCATTCTACCTTGTAATCACAAGTTTCAAGTCAAGAAGTTCAAATTCCTCAAGTTGTTATACAACAACCACTTGTTTCTGGAGTCCAACAACAACCTCAGGTTAGTGTACCCTTATTTAGACTAACCCAGGATTACACTAATATAGTTTATTCACAACTTGGCCAAACTTTCATTACTAGATAGAAACAACTGTTGAATCCACAATAGTTATACCAACAACAACAACAATTGATTCAACAACTGTGATAACCTCAATTTCAACAACCCAAATTCCAGCAGTACCAACCTCAGTTTGGACCTGTTTCATAGACTCAAGCTAGCTTTGGTCAATATCAAGCTTAACAACGTCAAGGTCAACAAGGCTTTGCAGGTTATGGACAACCACTTATTCAACCTGGTTATCAACAACTACTTTACACTGGTTTTGTTCAACAACCATACCAAGATTACCAAATGCAAATGCCCTATGCTGGTATGAAAAGACCTATTGCCTAGGAAATTCCATCATATCATGGGTATGCTCAACCGGACTTGAATCGACAGTTGCCATTTGTAGCAACTTTAGAAATACCGGATTTAAATAAGCTCACTAATGATCCAATCTTATATGCACCTTAGTGTTCGGTAATTCCACATAAGTTACCATCTGACATTTTGAAGTTTAACATAAATCCTAGAGAAGACCCATCAAATCATGTTATGATCTTTCATTTGTGGTGTTCATCGAACTCCTTAAATGACACTTCAGTTAGACTTTGTCTTTTCCAAAGAACACTTACTAGTCCAGCCGCTAAATGGTACATTGTTGCCAAGAGCTTCTTTCAATAACTTCACCACATATATTTTTGACCCACTTCCAATTACCTATCAGATACGAGACTTGAATGGAACTCCTAAACAACTTTAAACAGATGACTGCTACCCATATATCAGATCACATTCATGAATGGAGGCATCGTCGTCGAATGGTTAAGACATATGTTCTCGATCATCTTTTAGCTGAGTGGTTCATAAAATCCTTGTTGCCATCAATCATCGAGGATGCGGCAAAAGGTGGAGTCATCACAGAAGAGAAAGTCATTGCTCGTGCCCAATACTTGGATTTAATTTACACACAATCCAGTACGCTTTATGATAAAATTTCCAATGCACCTCGACTAGCTTTCACTGTTCCACCTCCTCCACAATCAAGTAAGGACTCTCATGCCGATGACGGTGTGATTAGTTCTTCAAGCACACAATCAGCAAGAAGATCATCTGGTCAAACTCTTGTCATTTTCAATCAAACTACCAATGCATCAGAAAATACTCTTGCCTCCGAGATTAATGTCGTTTCATTTGACAAAGGCAAAAACCCAAAGCAACCAGTAGGCAAGAAAAAGCGGAAGAACAAAAAGAAACAAGAAAATTCCCTTCCAGAGAAATCATTTGATTCCTCTACCATGGCAAGGAAACCTTGGTTTCCATGTCTGATATGTAATGATAAGCATTATACAAGAGATTGTCCACATCGCTCTGAGGTCTCTAAAATTTTAAAGACTTCAAAGACATAGACAGTGTTGATAGATTGATTTCCAACTCCAGAAACACATTTGGTTGCAACAAACCATGCTTCCACATCCGAAGTAATTATGTTATCCATTGCAAAGCCTCAAAAACAATGTTTTGGTGTCAACAAGAAACAAATATTATGGAAATCCATTGTCATCGAATAATCAGGCCATTGATCAACCTAATCCTTTGACCTCGACTTCATCTGAAATTGTTCCACCTATTGTACCTGAATTCCACCAAAGGGAGTTGTACACAAATTTCCATTCAACCCTCGGCCTCGAGAAGCTCAAAAATATAACATAGTGGAAGATATTTCTCAATCACCTTCAGCTATGTCGACACTCGAGGTGTTGCAAAATTGTCCCTCCCAGAAATAGGCTTTACTATCAGCAATAGGCGGAAGAGATGCTACATATTCAAATCTTGTAGTATTTAACCATGTGAGATATTCACCACAGTTACCGACGCAATCATCTTTCTTAATCCAAGTAAAAGATCTCAATAAGAATGCTCACCGAACTATTATTGACGAGGGGGCATCTACTTGCATCATGTCCATGAGCTGCTGGAAAACACTTGGTTCACCACCGTTGTCTCGATCACCAACCACGTTGAAAGCTTTTGATGGAAGAACATATACTCCATGTGGGATTTTTAGTAACCTGCAAGTCGAACTAGGGGGCAAAACAATTACTGCTGAAGTTGAGGTAGTTGACGGACCCCTCGATTACAACATTTTACTAGGAAGGCCTTAGGTATATGGTATGGCTGCTATGGTTTCCATGTACTTTCATACTATTTCATTCCCTTTTAAGGGTGGAATCACAGTCATTGATCAGCTAGCCTTCTTTTCCAATAGTTCACAGGCTATGGGAAGCATTCCATTGGTACACAGACCCCCGCTGTTACTTCAAAGTGTTAGAGTAGGTCTCTTTAAAGATCCTTCCCTAATGGGTACTTTTACCCTCCCGTCACCATCTGATTTGGCATAAGTGGCAAAAGTAGAAACCTACAACATGATTTCCTCCACCTCATCTGATTTAAGGAGGATTTCCAACCAATTTGAAGTTGATAGTAATGTTGAGGTATTGCCATTAAGCCCCATGGAATTATCATAGCAATCAATCTTTCGAGCTTGTGTGGAAAAACCAAATCCGCACTCAACTTTTGTATGGGTAGATAGGTCGTTAGAATATGGTACCTCTTCGGATACTTTTTCCCGTATACATTTTATAGATGAAGGAATCATCCAATCAATGATGATAAGAGAGGAACCGTGGGGCAGTTATCATCATGGTTCCAATCTTCCATATGACAATGAAGATTATTCAAACGAGTTAAAACACCCATCAATTGTTGATTTCTTGTTGAATTCTGTTAGAGTAGATGCTGTATATTCTGAGCGCAATTTGTCCAACATAGGAGAAACAATTTCTATAAACATTTCAATCAAGCCTAATGTTGTAGAGAAAATTCATGTCGGAAAATCCTATTCTCCATTGGAACTTGATAATTACCATGCTCTGTTTTGTGAATTCAGAGATATTTTTGCATGGTCTTATGAGGAGATGCCAAGAATTGACTCAAGTATTTTTGAACATGAGATTAAAATATACCCTAATGTCAAACTAGTACGATAGCGACTTCGACCTATTCATCCTAATAAATCCATTGCCATTAAAGTAGAGGTTGAAATTTTTTTGCGTGTTGGCTTCATTTTTCCTATACCTCTTACTGACTGGGTAGCTAACGTTGTTCCAGTAATGAAAAAACAAGGGACAATTTGAGTGTGCGTCAATTATAGGGATTTAAATCAAGCATGTCCAAAAGAAAATTATCCTACAACCTTTATTGACCAGATTATTGACGAATGTGTTGGATGTGAAATCTTTTCATTCATGGATGGATTTTCTGGCTACAATCAAATCAATATCCACCCATAGGACCAATCTAAAACAACTTTTATTTGTCCCTGGGGCACATTCGCCTATCGAAAGTTACCTTTTGGTTTGAAGAGTGCAGGAGCTACATTTCAAAGGGCAATGAATTATTACTTCCATGACATCAAGCACATTATTCAACCTTATCTAGATGATTTACCTACTCATTCACGAAAGCGGTCTGATCACCCACAACAATTGAGAGAAATATTTTTACAGTGTCGACTCTACAAGATAAGACTCAATCCACACAAGTGTTTGTTTTGTGTTGGCTCTGATCGATTGCTTGGATTCATAGTCTCAAAATATGGAATTCGACTTGATCCAATTAAGGTTCAGACAATTCTTGACTTACCTCAACCTTCAAACTTGTTACGATTACAGAGACTTCAAGGGAAGGCAAACTCTATGAAGAGCTTCATTCCAAACTATGCTGAGTTGGCTAAAGGTTTTACATGTCTATTGAAGAAAGAGGTACCCTTCCATTAGGATCAGGTTGCACAAGCTTCCTTTGATACTCTCAAAGATTCCCTAATTAGAGCATCATTAATGTATGCCCCAAACTATCAAAAAGACTATTACCTGTATCTCACCACTGTAGATACAACCATTGGTATGGTTTTAGTCCAAGAAGAAATTGGAATTGAACATCTTATTTATTACTTAAGTCATAATCTCAATGATATAGAAAGTAAGTATTCCTACATTGAAAAGTTAGTTTTGGCAGTTGTACAAGCTGTACAGAGATTTCGTCATTACATCCTCCTCCGTAAAACTACCATTATATCGGATTGAAACCCTATGACATACATTTTGTCACATCAATCGATGGGGGGAAAATGTTCAAAATGGATAGTAATTTTACAGGATTTTGATTTAGACTTCATCAAGTCTAAATCAAAGAAATCTCTTGTCTTCACCAAGTTACTTTACGATCTTCCATCATCCTCCAATGATTTAACATCAGAAGCATCAATATTGGATGAGTCTCTATTTCTTATCTCATCAACTAATCCATGGTATGGGGATATACTGGTCTATCTCTAGACCCAAGCTTTTTAGCCTAATGCCTCTCGCTCTGAACAACGATGTACTCAATACTAAGCCAAAGATTATCTAATCATTGGTGATACCCTTTACCATTGTGTTGTCGATACAATTTTACGTAGGTGTCTTACTAATGAGGAAGACAAGAAAGATTTGAATGAATGTCATTCAGGTGCTTGTGGGGGGCATTTATCTAGTTATGCTACCGCATAGAGAATTCTCCATGTTGGTTACTTCTGACACACTATATTCAAACATTGCATTATTGTTGTTAGAAGTTGCCATGCTTGCGAGATATTTGACCGAAAAACCAGATTACCACCTACACCACTACATCCAGTGATTTTTTTTGCCCATTTTCCAAATGGGGCGTTGACTTTGTGACATGTAACTCCACCTCAACCAAGGGGCATGGGTATATTATAGTCGTCATTGACTATTTTACCAAATGGGCTGAGGCAATGCCAACATTGAACAACAATGGTGAAATGACTACTTTATTTTTCTTCAACCATGTGGTTGCCAGGTTTGGTGTACCACAAGCCATAGTTACAGATCATGGATCGCATTTTCACAATCACATGATGGTTGAGTTGATCGCCAAGTTAGGACTATCACATGATAGTTCTACTCCATACTACCCACAAGCTAATGGAAAAGTTGAAGCTATCAACAAATTCCTTAAGCGTATGTTGCAAAGAATGATTGGAGTTCATAAAAGAAATTGGAATTTAATCCTATACTCGGCTCTGTGGGCATACCAAACCTTGGTGAGAAATGCGACTGGATTTACACCATTTTTGTTGGTGTATGGTTTGGAAGCAGTCTTACCAATCCAATGTGAAATCTCGTCTCTCAAACTCGCGATTCACCTACTACCTGACACTTCTAAAGAAGAAGCACATTTCTTAGAGTTAATCCATCTGGATGAAACTCATCATGATGCCACCTTGGCTAATGAAGCACACAAAAAATGTATTAAGGCACAATATGATAAAAATGTCAAGCCTCGTGTCTTCTCAGAAGGTGACCTGGTCTTACTTTAAGATCAGGAGTCTGATAAACTTGGCGTAGGAAATTTGAACCACTTTGGATGGGCCCTTACATTATTAAGCGTATTTTGATGAAAGGTGCCTATGAGTTAGTAGACTATGATGGGATTCCATTGTCGCAGCCTCAAAATGGGTTGTACCTTAAACGTTACTATGCTTATTTAAGTGTAGTAAAACTCACTGTATATATGCTTTGATTGCATGTGTGTGTGTGTTTCTTTTAGAGTTCTTATTTGGTTAAGTAATCAACTTTGTATTTTTTGCAGATGCCGAAATTTTCGGAACCATTTGTTGGTTACACCAATGGGGCTAATCATAGTACGTAGAATTTATCCTCTCCAGCATGGGCCATTTTTGCTCCAAGCGGCGAGTTAGTGAGTTTTAGAGGGATATGTATTGGAAGATCGACAAACAATATCGTTAAGTATTGCGCATTGATTGAACTCCTCTCTGATGCCATTTCACTTGGCATACGCCGAATCATCATTAGGCTAGACTCACAACTCATTGTACTACAACTTACTGGCATTTATACCATCTGAAACCCAACAATTCATCACATGTTCCTTAGAGTTCATATTTTGGAAAGGTATTTTAAGTTTATTCAATATCATCATATTTCTAGAAATTTAAACACATTCACTAATTCTCTAGCAAATTATGTGTTAAATAGACATTTGCGACATATGTAAATTAAATATTTTCAATTCACATCATCAATTGAATAACATTGCATCACTTAACCATAATAAAACTCTTAAAGTAAAATTGATAGTTGTGTTAAATTTTTTTACAAATAGTTTGTGTCCAAGACAAAAATTGCTCATCTGACCCAAAAACTCAAAATGTATGCAAAAAACATCTAAGTACACTAGTGTTGCTCATGATAACAGGTCACAGCATGTGCTATCATACGTAACAGTCTCGTCCAACAACTCGACACACTAATGGTGTGGCATCGCAGTGGCATAGGAAACTCCTCGATCTGGACATCCAGAATACCTAGGGTCAAACCCTCTATGTGATCCTGTAGCTCAGCCAATGTCTCGACTAAATCTAAGTCTCGAAGAACTGCTCTCCCAACAGGTCTCTATGCTGGCTCACCTACCTCTCGTTGATGCCCCAAGGGTCGAACAGGTCCAACATCTGCATACATTGAAAAAATGTTTTGTTTAGTCTTGGAGATAATCAAAAAACACAGAAAAAATGTAGAAACTTTAAAGTCAAAAACACTTTGGTCCAAAAATTTACCTATAGCACTCCATTGTGCTCCAACTAATAACATCAAATCTAGATCACCACCGAAATCCGTTCTCGAATATGGATATTCTGTGAAGGCCATATCCTATCGATCAAACCACTCAAAGAATGCAGGGTAAATGAGATCAATGACTGACCAGCATGTCTAGCCATAAGATCTACCCATCTCTGCATCCATGGATCTCTAGATCCAGGTACTCCCAGTGAAATGAGTTATGGATGCATAAGTGGTATTCTCTCTAGGGCAAAAGAAATCATGATCGACCCATAGCCAAAAAAAATTGTATTTCCATTCTTTACTTTGGTCAGTTGTTCTTTCATGGATGAAAGAACTGCCTCACACCAATTGAACACTTTTGGCTCTAAACACTCTAAAGCACAATCATGTATGATCTGTTTTCCAAGTGTAGTGTTGCACTACCAGCCAGTTTGGCAAGGGTAAAGAGGATCATCCTCAATGGTAAATCACTAACATCCCTGATGTTAATCTTTCCGTCTCTGCTAGGTTGAGCTCCTTCTCGGCAGAACTGTCATATATAGCCTCTCACTCATTCACCTCCTTTGGTAAATCATAATAGTGAGATGGGGGCACCCCGCATCGACAGTCTAGTCAGAAAGTATATATCATCGATGGTAAAAGGGATTACTTTCTCCCTGATGTGAAAGGCCTAATCGGTAAGATCCAAAAAACGAATAAGGAACTCTAAAAGCTCAATTTGTTGCCACATGCTAGATAATCGAAAATACTTGAGTAACCCACAATTCCTTAGGGCCTCAACCATACCCTGATTGTTTAGGGAAATCATATCTTGTTCTTCATGTTGTCGTTCTCTCCATATAATCACCATTTTGATCCGATGAATGTCTGTAATGCAACCATTCGACAAATTAGGTTCCATTTTTTGCAAAAAGTAGTGGAAAATTTGGGAGAAAACAATTGCGTAAATTTGGTTTTCATGCCCAGTGCACCCCTCCATTAGATACAACGTGTTGCAACGCATATAGCCTTCTAGGTGTGTGTAACACAGCGCACCTTTCGATTCTGAAAGGGTGCACTGATCTAGGGTTAAAAAATAAAACCCTAAGGGCCTCAAAAGCTCAAAATTTTGCTTAAAACTGAAAATAAATGGAATGAAATGAAAGAGAATAGAGATAGCTCATCCCTGGTCTGGATGGCTTGAGGAATGGTCCACTCAATCCTCCGCAATCAACTAGTGAACTTCGAGGTAAAACTGCTCCAGAGCACCAAAATCAAAGGGTAAAAGTGAAATGGTAAAACTTGTTTTTATGTTTATTTATTGCACATTGATCAACTAAACATTAGTTTTTATTCATTTTTATCCATGGAACAGGTATTTGAATCTATTTTGATGGTGTTTTGAGTAGGTTTAACAATTGAAATGTAGAATTTCACATGCTCAAATGTAAATTGAACATCTTTGACCACAAAGAAAACTTTTATCTCTTTTTCGAGATTTGTTAAAAAAGAAAAAAGAACCCCTTGGAGTCATCTTTAAGCTCTTTTCAAACTCTCTAAATCTGAAAATATTGAGTGCTTGTCCATTTCAGCTCATTAAAGGATTGAAAACGATATCTCTCTTGTACTATTTTATGCTTTTTCTGACTTGAGAGATTATTTTATGAAAAAGAACTTGTCAAGTTTCCTTTTCATCCATTTACAAAAGTCCCTAAACCTGAAAATGACCGAGTTATCTTTGTCGTTAAACTCGTTAAAAACATCAAATAGAAACAAACTTGTCCATCTAGACAAGACCAAGTTTCACCTTCACTAGACTTGTTAAAGCATCAAATAGCGATGGATTCACCTAAAGGTGAAATTATACAACAAGAATATGTTATCCTCCTCAAGCTTGAAAAAAAATAAAGAGGTACTGGTCAACAATCACTGGGGAAATGGGAAGAAGATGAGAAAACTTTATGGTAGCAAGTCGCTCTTGAACAAGACACTTTTACCTCATCACTGTGACTATGTGGGTTGGGTCATTCAGCTTGATGGTTATCACACCGTTGGTCTATCATACCATCCATTACTTTGTTTTGGGTCAATGCTACCAATTCATCTTAGCGTCGTCGACATGTTGAAAAGAAGTCATTCAATTCAAACTTCATCCTTTACAATATTGTAAACCTTCATTTTCATGACCGCCATTCCTAAACCTTGTGTTGTCAATCGATTTTTCATCTCCAAAATCATTTACCTTGTTTCGTGTTGTTGATGTGGGATACATGAAGGCCCTCCTGTGATGAGTCACTTCTTGTCGACATCAGCACATCATCCAACAAGTTGAAACAATGTAAACTTTGAAACGAGAACTGATACTGTTACCCATTTCGTAGAGATAGCAAAAAAGTGCCGTGATTTTGAAAATGGGTGATGCAAAACACACATGTTTTTTTTAGAACATAGTTTTTGGCACTTTAATTTTTTTTATGTACATTATGTTTTAGAATGGTAGTGATTTTCATGCTGATTTAAAAAAGTGAATATTCTGCATCACCCCATTTTTTAAAAGACCCGTTTTTGGCATTAAATTTTCTAATGTATAAAATATAAATAATTATTTTGTAAATTTGATCATTTTTTAAGTGGTCGTTTTCTTCATTTTTTTTTTTTTATTTTAATTTTAACTTTTTTTTAGTGGGATTTATTGTTTTTTTTTTTAAATTAGGGGTCGATTTTAGAATTTTTTGATATTCTACATATTTATACATCGCTTAATTAATTTTTATCACCATGAAATATTTGTTTTCTAAAAAAAATATTTTTAACAATTGGACATTAAAATAATCATTTTTAACATAAATATAACTAAAAAACTACACGTTTTGATAATTTTTTGCTAGAATTGACATGTCAAAATCACAATTTTTATACGATAATTTTAACTAAAAATTGTTAAATAATAGCTTTTTTAATGAATTTCATGTCAAAAAAATAATAATGATCACTTTTTTTTCAAAAAATAATGATTAACTTAAAAATTAATGCGAAAATCACATCTTAGAAATATTAAACATATAACAACCTTAATTGAGCGTTTATTCTTCTCATAGAATGTCAAAGTCAAAACATTGCAAAGCTTAATTTCCAAACATAACTTAAATTTAATGAACAATGTCACGTAATCCAAACTCTTCGTCCTCTAGGGTTTTATCATTGTCTTCTTCCATAATATTTTCTACTTCCTTTTGTTCATTTTCCTCTTCTAATGGATCTTTAATGTCTGCGAATCTCCCAATGTATGTCTTTCCAAATATTCCATGTAATGGTGGTTGGGGTTCCTTTGCCTTTTTTTCCACACGTGATTCACTAAAGTCCCCTTTCTTCAACCCAATTTCTTGCATTACATCTAGAAGAAATTGAAGGGCATTAATTCTTTGCTGAATGAAATTGCACTGTATTGGATCTTTTTCAATTGCAGTGCAATTTCTTCCTTTTTGAAGGCAACATGCTAGTGTTGTACCTAATTATCAAGCACAAAAGAAATAATGAATTAAATTAGTACAATGACATATAAATTAATAAATAACATATTGAAATTCAATTCCATATAATAAAACTTACAGCTAGAAAATAAATCCAAAGCCCAATTTCCTTCATTTGACTGCTGCAAAGACATGGCTAAATTGAGCTCCTAAATAACATTGGGTTACATTGTTTAAGTGCTCAAATAACTCGATCGAGCGCTTAAAATGGGCTCAAATGAGCAATCATTTTTTCCACCCAAATGTGCCATCTCTTGCCAAAAAGTGTAACCCAGCTCCATGCTTCTACCCTTATAGATTATGAATTTCTAACAATCTATATCCTAATTATTATTATTATCCAATTTTAAGGTCATATCCAAGCCAGACACCAAATTGGTGTATGAAACCCCCTTGTTTGTGGGATAATAAACCCACCTCCATGCAACAATTTGATTATTGTCTACGAAGGCATACCTACTCTAACCCCTTCTCGTTTTTGAACCTATGACCTCTTAGGAGGAAACACATGCTCTTAACCATTAGGCACTTGACCTGAGATGCCTCATGTTTAACTATAATGTTATAGGAGCATTTTATCAAGAACTCTATCTAATAATTGGACCTCACACTCTCTATTGACCTCTAATTTCAATTCTATGGCATTTCAAAGTTTACCCTCCAAAACTCATTTAAGGCCATAAACCACACTTAATATTGGTTTACTATATTTGTGAAATTTCTAATTCTTTATAACTAATCATTTAGTTTGGGTTGTTGTTTCTAAAAGGGTATGGCCCAAAGCTTAATTATGTCCAATGTCACTTCATAATCTAATGATATGTTAGAAAGATCTCTTCCACTTGAATTAATAAGACAATAGAAACCTCACATACTCAAAACAAACCTATTGAAAATCAATTTGATTCAATAGACCTAATAAAAACAAATAAAATTATTTTTCACACAAATGGCTTATTGAGATCAGTTTTTCATATTGTACAACTATACATCGATTGACGCGTTTTTCATTTGATTTCGTGGCGTACATTTTGCTAACAATGTTGACAAAATCCAATCCATTTAATGTTGACAAAATACGATCTATTTAATGAAGTAAAAAATTACAATAATTTTTTTTCCTTTTTGGAAATGAAGTTGTAAAATATCTTTAATCCAACTCTTTTACAGGGCATTGACAACAAACAAGCAATTCACATCACAAGGCTCAACCAACATATTGTTGAGCATAAATGTTATTTTAGATTTGTTTTTCAACCTCTTCAATTTCTTGCAATGATAATATGAATGTGTTGTGCCTTATTTTCATAAAAAGTTCACATCACAGGGCTAATGTAATTTGTCTTATTTTTTTTAATCTATTGTAACAACGTAAATATCTCTCTCTCTTTTTGTGTCTTCATATTATTATGTGTATCTCTATGTAAGAAAGAAACTATATAGGTACAAATAGAAAGTAAATAGTATATCCATCTTAAGAAATTAAATAGTATATCTATTTTAAGAGGAACATGATTATTCACAAATGAATGTACTATCTATTTGCGATGAACTTGATGATATATATTGTATTATCAAGATTCATTGTCTCCATTTTTGTTCGTAGTTAGTCACTTGATGATATATATTGTATTATCGAGATTCATTGTCTCGATTTTTGTATGTAGTTAGTCTGTTTTATCCATGTCTCGATTTTTGTACTTAGTTGGCCTGTTTTATCCATGTTTATTTAATGTTTATATATGAAATTGTTAAATTTATTTATTTAATTACAATAGTTTTTTCTTTTCTAACATATTTATATTGGTACACTCATATGTATGACTTTTTTGGGACATTAATCAAGAATTTCCATTGCAAATTTGTAAAAGAGAGATCTCAAATATAGTTTTTACTTCTCTATCCTAAAAAGAGATTTTTGTCTTGAATAAAGCTTGAATGATCTTGGATCCAGTTTCAGTGCAGGATCAAGAAAATGTTACAGAGTATACCTAAGTAAGCAGCAAAGCAAAGTCAAAGGTAGATGGTCCTTTCCGTTCTTGTCACAAACTTCCATCCACCACTGTTGTGGCTCTTGTTATAAACTTGTTTCTCTTATCTACCATTGTTGTGGCTCTCGTTATAAACTCGTTTCTTTTAGACAAATTGGTTAGTTTTCTCTCACAGCCATTAGCCATTTGGACGCAGAGTTTATGCAATATGTATATATTCCCAAGCGTAAGTTGCATTTTCTTTAACTTCATGATATTTAGCTGCATTTTTTGACAGTAAATGTTTACTTGTCTAAGTCTTGTTTACAGTGGATATGACTCTTGGTGAAGACATTTATTGAACTCTATATATAATGTTTATTTCAAGACTGATAAATTGCTTTTCTTTTATATTGGAAAGGAAAAGGATTTCAACCTGTCTATACTATTCCTATTTTCTTTTAACTCTTTAGAAAACAAGGTTTCAATTTAGTTGGTTGTAAAACCTCATCTTTCTTCTTTGTAGTTTTATAATGAATTTTTTTAAACAACATTATTCACACATAACCATGATTTTAATTTATTCATAGAACCCACATCATATAATGAAAACATATATATATTAGCTCCATGACTTAGATACAAAATTTGAATTGTGAGGATAAGGTGGACCCACCTCATCAACCCACCAACAATTGGGGGTCCAAGCCCTTATACAAAGTGTTTTACCTCAATCCAATGTCGATGGCTATATATATACACGTGGCCTACCTCCTGCACCCATTGGATACTTACACACACCGACCATTCCATTGATATCTGAGTCAAGTTATACATGTACTGGGGTCATTTTAATTACATTGATTAATTTTAAAATGAATATGTATCACTTTTCTTATGAACCCAAACGATTATTGATTCAAGGTTATAAGCAACCTGAGTCGAACGGTTTATGTTGAATTAATCATGGGCTGAACGATTTACGACATTTTTCACTTATCACTTATTAATTTGGCATTATATAATTCGAGTGGGTGACTTCATTGGCCCATTTTAAAGGTGAATAAAAAAACAGAAGTTGCATCTTAAATATGATTCTCTTACTTCAAGACTATACATATATGTGTGTTAAAATGTAAATATGATATATACACAATACAAGTTCAATTCCCAGCAGTGCCATCACCACACATCTTTCGCAGGGCTAGGATTTCTGGTATGGGATGCCCAGTAAGCACTGTTAGGGGTAATTCTCAGAATCTTCGGGTGGAGGGGCGATTCTCATAATTGCCCCGCCACCAGTTGCAGGGCTAAGATTTCTAGTATTGGATGCCCAATAAGCATTGTTTGGGGTGATTCTGAGAATCTTCAAGTGGTGGGGCAATTCTCAGAATCACCTGGCCACCACTCCGCCACAAGTGGTGGTGGCCGGGCGGTGGCGGGGTGATTCTCAGAATTGCCCCACCACCGGGCGATTCTTCAATTCCTAGCAGTGATACCAGGTTATAAGAAACTTGAGTCAAACGCTCGCAAGAGAACCAGATAAAACACGAACTTGCTCGCTTGCAGATGCACTTTTGATGGCAATCTCACGCTCGCTTGAAGATGGAATCGCTCGCTTGCAGAAGAGAAACAACAGACGGCACACTATACAAGCCAGATAATAAAGAGCAATAATGTTTTGGAAAGCCTCATAATGCAAACATCTACGACCCCTCGAGAGGATCATAAAACCAATATCCCAACTTATTCATTTCATCATCTCATTCAATGCATGAAAATCTACACATCTTATTCATTTCATCATCCCATTCATTTCATGAGAGATTATAGAATCTTTCTGTGTTAATTAAGTTAAATCACCATGAAAACTTGGTAGTGTATATTTCACTTTAATGTAAGTAACATATCTACAGTTCAATACCAGATAATCTTAGACAGTTCAGTATAACGAATTGTCAAAATAATATATCCTGGGTAAAAATAAGAAATTACAGTTTTTCCGGAGAAAAAATAAGAAATTACAGTTATAAATACTACTACAACTACAGAGTATCAAGTTCTGAATGCACAATTATAAATATTGTTACAATCATCGAATATCGAGAGCCAAAAGCCACCAAATTGCAGTTATAAATGCTACTACAACTACATAGTATCAAAAGTTCTGAACGCAAAGTTATAAATATTGTTACAATCATCGAATAATATTGTTACAATCATCGAATATCTGTATTTCTTTATCTTGTATTTCGAATGCCAAATCCAAAAATATGAATTAATTGATTTAGGTCAACAATATCAAATATTTTTGTTAATAAAACCTACACAAAATTATAATTCGTGATACAAATAATGGCGATAAATTTTATAATGGCGATAAATTTTATATACATTATATATAGGGCAAAATCTCCCAAAAAGGAACCAGCCATTTGGTTGAAGATTAACTTGGGTCCATGCTTTTTTTATTCGTACTTCCTAGCTTTCCATTCAATTCCATATCCTACCTAGAGAATGCAGGATTATAGCTTAGTTGACGAATTGAAATGATGGTTAACAATATTATCAACCTGTCTTTTCATTCAATTCCATTTCTTACCGAGCAAAGGAAGGAATGTAACCCAGTTGAATTGTCATACATGACAAAAAGTAAAAATGAATTGAACTGCCAACAAAATTGCATGACAAAAAGTAAAAAGACGATTTTAAAAAATGACTTCCTCAGATTTAACAAAAAGACAAATCCGATGCAACAAAACTGAATTAAAATAGGAAGTCGAACGGTTTATGTTGAATTAATCCTGAGCCGAACTATTTACTACATTTTGCAATTATTAATTTGGCATTGTATAATTCGAGTGGGTGACTTCATTGGCCCATTTTAAAGGTGAATAAAAAAAAGAAAGTTGCATCTTAAATATGATTCTCCTACTTCAAGACTATAGATATATGTGGGTTAAAATGTAAATATGATATATACACAATACCAGTTCAATTCCCAGTAGTGCCATCACAGCAGATCTTTCGCAGGGCTAGGATTTCTTGTATTGGATGCCCAGTAAGCAGTGTTTGGGGCGATTCTGAGAATTCGTCTGGTGGTGGGGCAATTCTCAGAATCGCCCAGCCACCGCCCCACTTTGGTGGTGGTGGGGCGGTGGCGGGGTGACACCCGACGATTCTTCAATTCCCAGCAGTAATTCCAGGTTATAAGCAACTTGATTCAAACTCTCGCAAGAGAACTAGATAAAACACGAACTCTCTCGCTTGCAGATGCACTTTTGATGGCAATCTCATGCTCGCTTGAAGATGGACTAGCTCGCTTGCAGAAGAGAAACAACAGATGGTACACTATACAGGCAGATAATAAAGAGAAGCAGTAATGCTTTGGAAATCCTCAGAATGCAAACATCTACAACGCTTCGAGAGGATCATAAAACCAATATCGCAACTTATTCATTTCATCATCTCATTCAATGCATGAAAATCTGCACATCTTATTCATTTCATCATCCCATTCATTTCATGAGAGATTATAGAATCTTTCTGTGTTAATTAAATTAAATCACCATGAAAACTTGGTAGTGTCTATTTCACTTTAATGTAACATATCTACAGTTCAATACTAGATAATCTTGCACGGTTCAGTATAACGAATTGTCAAAATAATATATCCTGGGTAAAAATAAGAAATTACAGTTTTCAGGAGAAAAAATAAGAAATTACAGTTATAAATACTACTACAACCACAGAGTATCAAGTTCTGAATGCACAGTTATAAATTTTGTTACAATCATTGAATATCTAGAGCCAGAAGCCACCAAATTACAGTTATAAATGCTATTACAACTACAGAGTATCGAAAGTTCTGAACGCAAAGTTATAAATATTGTTACAATCATCGAATATCTGTATTTCTTTATCTTGTATTTAAAATGCCAAATCCAAAAATATGAATTAATTGATTTAGGTCAACAATATCAAATATTTTTATTAATAAAACCTACACAACATTATAATTCATGATACAAATAATGGCGATAAATTTTATATACATTATATATAGGGCAAAATCTCCCAAAAAGGAATCAGCCATTTGGTTGAAGATTAATTTGGGTCCATGCTTTTTTTATTCGTACTGCCTAGCTTTCCATTCAATTCCATATCCTACCTAGAGAATGTAGGATTATAGCTTAGTTGACGAAATGAAATGATGCTTAACAATATTATTGGCCTGTCTTTTCATTCAATTCCATTTCTTACCGAGCAAAGGAATGAATGTAACCCAGTTGAATTGTCATACATGACAAAAAGTAAAAAGGAATTGAACTGCCAACAAAATTGCGTGACAAAAAGTAAAAGCACGATTTAAAAAAATGACTTCCTCAGATTTAACAAAAGACAAATCTGATGCAGCAAAACTGAATTAAAATAGGAAGTCGAACAGTTTATGTTGAATTAATCCTGGGCAGAACTATTTATGACATTTTGCACTTATTAATTTGGCATTGTATAATTCGAGTGGGTGACTTCATTGGCCCATTTTAAAGGTGAATAAAAAAACAAAAGTTGCATCTTAAATATGATTCTCCTACTTCAAGACTATACATATATGTGTGTTAAAATGTAAATATGATATATACACAATACAGTTCAATTCCCTGCAGTGCCATCACCGCAGATATTTCGTAGGGATAGGATTTCTCGTATTGGATGCCCAGTAAGCACTATTTGGGGGTGATTCTGAGAATTGTTGGGTGGTGGGACGATTCTCAGAATTGCCCTGCCACAGCCCCGCCACCAGTGGTGGGGGCGGGGCCATTCTGAGAATCGCCCCACCACCTGGCGATTCTTCAATTCCTAGCAGTGATTCCAGGTTATAAGAAACTTGAGTAGAACTCTCACAAGAGAACCAGATAAAACAAGAACTCGCTCACTTGCAGATGCACTTTTGATGGCAATCTCCCGCTTGCTTGAAGATGGACTCACTCGCTTGCAGAGGAGAAACAATAGACAGTACACCATACAGGCCAGATAATAAAGAGAAACAGTAATGTTTTGGAAAGCCTCAGAATGCAAAAATCTACAACGCCTAGAGAGGATCATAAAACCAATATCCCAACTTATTCATTTCATCATCTCATTCAATGCATGAAAATCTGCACATCTTATTCATTTCATCATCCCATTCATTTCATGAGAGATTATAGAATATGTTTGTGTTAATTAAGTTAAATCAACATGAAAACTTGGTAGTGTCTATTTCACTTTAATGTAAGTAACATATCTACAGTTCAATACCAGATAATCTTGCACGGTTCAGTATAACGAATTGTCAAAATAATATATCCTGGGTAAAAATAAGAAATTACAGTTTTTCAGGAGAAAAAATAAGAAATTACAGTTATAAATACTACTACAACTACAAAGTATCAAGTTATAAATGCACAGTTATAAATATTGTTACAATCATTGAATATCGAGAGCCAAAAGCCACCAAATTATAGTTATAAATGCTACTACAACTACAGAGTATCGAAAGTTTTGAACGCAAAGTTATAAATATTGTTACAATCATCGAATATCTGTATTTCTTTATCTTGTATTTCAAATGCCAAATCCAAAAATACGAATTAATTGATTTAGGTCAACAATATCAAATATTTTTGTTAATAAAACCTACACAACATTATAATTCATGATACAAATAATGGTGATAAATTTTATATACATTATATATAGGGCAAAATCTCCCAAAAAGGAACCAGCCATTTGGTTGAAGATTAACTTAGGTCCATGATTTTTTTATTTGTACTGCCTAGCTTTCCATTCAATTCCATATCCTACCTAGAGAATGTAGGATTATAGCTTAGTTGACGAATTGAAATTATGGTTAACAATATTATCGACCTGTCTTTTCATTCAATTCCATTTCTTACCGAGCAAAGGAAGGATGTAACCCAGTTGAATTGTCAGACATGGCAAAAAGTAAAAATTAATTGAACTGCCAACAAAATTGCATGACAAAAAGTAAAAGGACGATTGAAGAAAATGACTTCCTCAGATTTAACAAAAGACAAATCCGATGCAGCAAAACTGAATTAAAATAGGAAGTCGAATGGTTTATGTTGAATTAATCCTGGGCCAAACTATTTACGACATTTTGCACTTATTAGTTTGGCATTGTATAATTCGAGTGGGTGACTTCATTGGCCCATTTTAAAGGTGAATAAAAAAACAAAAGTTGCATCTTAAATATGATTCTCCGACTTCAAGACTATACATATATGTGTGTTCAAATGTAAATATGATATATACACAATACCAGTTCAATTCCCAGCAGTGCCATCACCGCAGATCTTTCGCAGGGCTAGGATTTTTCGTATTTGATGCCCAGTAAGCATTGTTTGGGGCGATTCTGAGAATCGGTGGGCGGTGGGCCGATTCTCATAATTGCCCAGCCACCGCCCTGCCACTAGTGGTGGTGGCAGGGCGATTCTGAGAATCGCCCCCACCACCCCACAATTCTTCAATTCCCAGCAGTGATTCCAGGTTATAAGAAACTTGAGTCGAACGCTCGCAAGCGAACCAGATAAAACACGAACTCGCTCACTTGCGGATGCACTTCTGATGGCAATCTCACGCTCGCTTGAAGAAAGACTCGCTCGCTTGCGGAAGAGAAGCAGTAATGTTTTGGAAAGCCTTAGAATGCAAACATCTACAATGCCTCAGGAGGATCATAAAACCAATATCCCAACTTATTCATTTCATCATCTCATTCAATGAATGAGAATCTGCACATCTTATTCATTTCATCATCCCATTCATTTAATGAGAGATTATAAAATCTGAATATCTCACAAACAGAATACCTCGATTAGAGATGAAGAGCCACTCGCAACCTGAGTCGAATGGTTTATGTTGAATTAATCCTAGGCCGAACTATTTACGACATTTTGCACTTATTAATGTGGCATTGTATAATTCCAGTGGGTGACTTCATTGGCCTATTTTAAAGGTGAATAAAAAAACAAAAGTTTCATCTTAAATATGATTTTCTGACTTTAATATATACATATATGTGTGTTAAAATGTAAATATGATACATACACAATACCAGTTCAATTCCCAGCAGTGCCATCACCGCAGATCTTTCGCAGGCTAGAATTTCTCGTATTGGATGCCCAGTAAGCACTGTTTGGGGTGATTCTCAGTGTGGCTATTTGTTCATCAGAGAGGCCGAGACTTCGTCAGTCATCATCGTTCAATTCATGGATGAAGAATATCCTCCAACGCTGCGAAAAAAGATCACGACAAACTTCTTTGATTAAGTAGATGAGTAACGCTATCGCAAAGATTATTGCCGCAATTGTTGAAGAGCTAACTAATACTTGCCACTGCGCGTCCATAATTACTCAATTTCTGTTTCCAGATGTATAACGTGTCTTAGGTGGCAATATATTTTTTTTTGAAGAATATCTCGAGTTGATCTTCTCTAATTTATCAATGAGGTACGTGTTTTATATCTCTCGGGCATTTTCAAGGCCAATATATAAGCCAACACATATTCTCGGTGATTTTTTTTTGTCTTAAAATATATTAAGTGTCCCCATGGGGTTACATGGACTTTCAATGTAAGTTGTAACTAAAATTCATTGTCCCTGTCTAATAATATTAGACATTAGACATTAGTTGGAGGTAACATTGATAAAATTATGAGCTCAAGATTTAAGTTACTATGGTGAAGATAATATAAAAAGTTTGGGGTTTCATATGGTCTATTAAGAGTGTTATTATAGTTCATTATCATTCAAACAAGGGGCGGTTAAGTTTGGTGTTATCCGTGTCTAATATATTTATATGAAAATTGATCGAGATTAGGTTTTTACCTTGATTAAGAAGATTTTTAAAATGATTAAGTATAAGGGAATGGAAATAGGAATAGTTTTTAAAAGTAAAATTCAAGTGTGTTTTCTAGTAAATTCATCTTTATCTAAGATATTTACATGAAAATTGATTGAGATTATGGTTTTCACCTTGATTAAGAATACTTTTAAAATGACCATGTTAAGCATAAAGGAATGGAAATAGGAGTAGTTTTTAAAAGCAAAATCCAAGTGTTCTTTCTAGTGAATTCATGGAAAGACAATAGATGAGTCTAAAATATTTGAAATGCTTTAACAATAAGGTTATAGTTATGGTACAGTAATATATTTTTAGTTAATTTTATTAAGAATTCACAAGAGATTAGATATATTCATTTAACATTGAAAGCTTTTTATTGAGGATTAAGAAATACTTCTTTATTATATTAATTTATCCATAAAGGTCATTTACTTTTTAAAAATAAATTTTGTTACTTTCTCTTTAGGTTTGGTTTTTGATCCAATGGGTTTGTATAGATCTGGAGCTAATAGACTCCTTAAATATGACTCAAGGATTTCTAAAAGTATTCTTCCAATATTAATGAATTTCTATGTCTACAATGTAATCAACACAATGAAATAATAAGCATTTACTACCAACTAGATGTTCATAGCCCCATAAAAGGTTTTTATATTCCTCGTTACTTGCCCCATTGGGGTGCTTTTCATTTATTTTATTTCTCCCTTTTATTTTATTTAGATATGAGGACGGATAACATATAATTGATAATAGTGGGGGAAGCAACACATTGAATAACCATATTAATAGGGGTGTCTCCTTATATTGGGTGTAAATTCTTGACCTAATTGACTTTTTAGAATTGTTGCCAGGAGAGATGTTTTTATGCTGTAGTTAAGATATTCATAGTGAATTTGATAAATGTAATCCTTTCTCAGTGTTAATTGATGTTAATGGAGGTCCAAACTTAGTTTGCTCATTTTGGTTGTGTTTCCCATTGTGGTATTAGCATCCATGTGCTCCTCATGAGTCACCTACAACAAAATAAGACAAACACAAAATACCATGTAACTATATTTAAAACGCCATCAATGTTATTATAGTGGTTCATAAGATGACAGTGACAGTGACCTTCCTTTAAAGGTTTGGAAATAAATTAAAATAGATTATTATTATGGCCTTAGATACTCTAATCAAAGTAAATCAAGTGGTCGTAGGTAGCTCATCGTATTCTCCCTACATGTGGGGTATCATTTCAGTGATGATGCATTATTAGGATTGTGATTGACACTAGAGTTATCTTCTCGGAACTTGCTTGTTTTTTCCAATTATTTCATTCTTGAGAGAAAATCCTCTAGCATCTAGGTTTGGGATTTATTGATAGAAAATGAAGTTATGCTACCTTCATTTCTCGGGAACACATTTATGAGGGAGTAACAAGGTTCTTGAGGTGTAATTGAGTTGCTTTAGAACAAATGAAGCTTGCTTTTGGGATTCCTTGTGAACTTTTTGTGAACATATTTTATGGAGAGGGTGATCAATTTAGTGAGGGTCATTAGAGGAGATTCATTGTAATCTGACTCCAATTCCTCTTTTTGGTGAAATCCTGACCTCCTATGAATTTGTCATGCTCAAAATTAAAATAAGGATAATCAGGAAAATGTGCTTGATGTGATATGATAAATTTGTCCATCTATGTTTAGGTGAAATAACCATGGCACGTAATGGTTGAAAACATGTTGAATGTATACTTAGGAAAGAAAAATGATATTCTACCAAAAAAATTAGTGTTTTTTTTCCTCATAAACAACTTTGTTTGGCACATAAAAATTTGGTTTTATTAGCATTTTTTAAAAAGTTTGAAAATTGACCCTAAAAAAAAAAATCATCGTTCCAGTATCATCACTTTTTCGTTTTGAAGCTATATTTTGCACGAAAATTTCGTAGTAAATTTCGTAGTTAGTTCCATTTTTAAAACATGTTCAAAATTGACCCCTCAAAAATAAAATCATCGTTCCAGTATACACACTTTTCGTTTTTAGCACCGTTTTTGATGTTTTTTTGGGGTTTTGTAGCCAGAGTTCCTGTTTTGAGTTTATAGTTCCCATTTCAAAGTTTACATTGTTTTGACTTAGAAACACCCCTTCAGTACCTTGAGGATTGCATACATCAATGGTGGGTTTCTTGCTTCCAGCGATATGTTGACATCACTCACCTTCAAACGAAATACTTTGTATGGTGTTTAACATCAAATCATTTATTCACACCATGCGAAATGTACTATAGTACCTTGAGGGTCATTATCATTATCGGTGATTCCTCTCGCATCTATTCACGGCTTACATCATTGGCTTGTAATCAGACGATGTCTCCCCATGTTCAACTACAGAACATTTATTCACATGGTTAGACTTGTACTTGAGCGAAACATTGAACAAGTTTGAAGACCCCGAATCTAGTTTCATCCATCTGGGCTGCAATGTTTTCACGAGTACTAAATCAAATGTATAATGGCCTTACATTCATGGCCATCCACTCATGGGTCTATATCTGTAGACGAATATATTTTTACATGTAATGAAAGTTTATAAACTGAGTATGGGTATGTCTTCCCTCAGCGAGTTCATGAGAAAAATTCAAATTATCATGATATGTGTGTTGTAATTGATGCAGGTCACCTTTTGCTTTGAAGCCCATTGTCCACTTGATAAAGCATTTCACTCAACATACATATTTACGACTTCATGCTTTAGGAGGCAACTATTACAGATCCATTTGGGCACATCAACCCCAACTTACATATCAGTATTGTTAGGGCCCATCAAACCCTAATTTAGTTGTTACATACCCTAAATAAGTCAACCATCAGAATGCCTAGTTTCCTAAGAAGTTCCATAACCAAAATCATCCAGAAACTGCCTCTAAGAAGATTAGTGTAGTTAGGTCTTCATTAGGGTGCATTGCAATGTAAACCATACACTGCCAGGGTGCTATGCAGTGCACTTGGTCCCTCTTTGGCTTGCGCTTGGTGAATTTGAGTGAATTTACATGAGGGTTTGAAAGATTCCTTATCCATTTGGATGCCTCTAGAAGTTTCTCAAACCTATCTACTCCATTGAGCTCATATTTGGATGAGGAAGGGAGTCAAGGAGCATCAATCCCTTATCCATTCCTCCATGGAACTAAATTCTAAGTTTGGGAGGGTATTCATTATCACCATTTATGGCATAAATTCCTTCATTTACCTATAAAACAAAAACCCATCTAAGTGATCAGGGACTGGAAATTATTGAATTATAGGGAGATGTTATTAGTATGAGACTTGAGTTGATTTCAAGTATTGTAATGATATCAAAATGTCTTGCTTGTTATGAAGAGAGGATGGGATTGAACTAGAGGAGTGATGTTGAAACAAGCAATGGGTTGTAACTCTTCCTTTTACTAATAAAGTGTTCAAAGCTTTTTCCATATGCTTGTGTTATTACTTTATGCTTCCATATGTGTATCATGTACTTGATTCCATGCTATGTTTAATCAATAGATCATTATCATATGCTTTGATTGGTTGTTGTCTTCTATCTATGTGCAGGTACTCTTCAAGTAGATTAGGTACGGAGAGGAGTGACAGAGTTGGTCGAGGGAGATAAGGAGCAAGAAAAAGCTACATGTAGGCTTCTTTCCCTCCTATTTTATCTATTGGTCATAGGAAAAGTAGGGAATGCTTTGCAATGTTGTTCTAGACATAGCTACTAGTCTAGGGGTTTAAGTGTTTATCCGTAGACATTTAAAATTCCCAAAACAGGAAGGTGGAGACTTGACAGTTCAATAGTGTGGACTTCAAAACTAGTGCAGAGGTTGGAAGCTTCTCAAGATAAGATTGCGCACACTCTTGACCAATGGCTTGATTGGGTCATAGGGGGATTTGTGATAGAATTCGCAGTTGATACCTCTATCAGCTACAATGAAGCAAAGTGATGCTTCTTCAAAGGATCACAAGGTAAGTATATAAGATCTCTAAATACCTGGATTAAGATGTTGTTATGTGAAAAACAGGTTATGCCATTGCCTTGATGTTCGGAGCTAAGAAAAGTGGAAATATTTTCAGGGATCGAGGGAAAACAAGTCCTAAATATAGCTTGTTGATTGGGCCTCCTTCGAGCGATGATGAAGGAATGGTATAGGCTTAGGTAGAGTCTTGTATAGCTAATAAGACAAAGTTTTTCGTGAACTCATAATCCATCCACTCCACCTCCACCTTCACCTCCACTGCACGCAACTTTACCCACACTGCCACCACCACCGTCATCGTTCAACATGTTGAATACGATTAAGTTGCCAGTTTTCAAGGGTATAGGGAGTGAGGATGTGGATCAATTTTGGTTTGTTGTGGAGGCTGCGTGGATAGCACAACAAGTTACAGATGATAATATGAAGAAGGTACAGTTGGTTACCGCTCTGTAAGATCACACACTGAAATGGTATGTCAAGTACTGCACTGATAATCCTTTGGCATCATTAGTAGACACTAAGGCTACTTTGAATAAGGAATTCAATAAGCCTAAGTCTGACTCACAATCAGTAGTTAGATTCAAGGAAATCACGATGAAGGCTGGTGAAACGCCCTTGGAGTTATATCAAATATTGAAGTGCATGATCCGTGCAGCTAATATGCACCTCACAGACAATCACTATCGTGAGTGGTTTATAGCCTCGCTCCTGCCCCACCCGAGGATCGCTTTATCACAACAGAAGATAGGAACTCAGGCGGAACCCCTAGAAATCATGATGACATTGCATGAAACGTCTATTCAGGACGTGTCTTTGGGAGTTCAACAAATTCACTCATAGTTACAGAACCTCTGCCTAGAATCACAGAGCTTGAAAAATGAAAAAGACGCTAGGCCAGAGGTGCGCGAGGAAGTTTGGTGCCTCAAGTGTAAGAGCCAGGGGCTAAATACCACTTCCTTGTCTTTGCAAATTATATCACGAGATGGGGGGGTGCGAGTGGGGGGGCCGGGGGGACCAATGCCCATGAGGCAAGAAGCTCCAGCAAGACCAAGTACAAGACCCACACTATGGTGTGCTATTTTTTAGGTGGCCAGAAAACACATAACATATAATTTACATTTGCTGCAAAAGTTTGTGCAGACACCACAACAACTATTTTGCGATTTCTGCAAATCAGTGGGCCATGATGAGTGCCATTATCATAGCTATGAATTGATGATGGAAAGAATGCCTACCTATTGAATGAAAGCAAAAACTCAGCCTCCAAATTAGGGTGCTAGGGGAGTGTGTGGAGGATATCAGGGAAGCGGGCGAGGCCGAGGAGGAGGAGGACCTGGTAGAGGTCGTGGACAAGTTTTTTGCTATAATTGTGGGACACTAGGGCACTATGCACAGGAGTTTCAGAATCAGACATGTCTGTCATGTCAGTATTGCACTCAGTTTGACCATATGATAGAAGAATTCCCTATGCTTATAGCTAATATGCAGGAGAATAAGGCGTAGCCCCAATACCCTACACAGAAATTACAGATGATGAAGGCTGAGCCCCATGAGGAGGATCCAAATGCGAATATAGTGCTGAGAAGTGAAGTAATGACTAGGGACGACAAGGGAAAATAGCTGAAGATAATGGTTGGTTCTGCAAGGCCCCACAAAAGGAAGTTGACTTAGATCTAGAAGGCATGAAGGAAACATTTATGGAGGTGAAGAAAAGCTTCACCGGGGCATCTACCTCATAAATTTATGAAAAACTACCAGAAACCAGTGTGCCCACAGAAATTGATCCCTCTCTACTCAACATGTTTATGGAAACATGTAACTTCTACGTGATAGTAAGGTTGTGAAGGGCTTACAAGAATTGATAAACAAGTGTAATGGTAAAGAAAATGCTCCTGAGGGACACCGCGTAGTCAGAAATATTGTAAACATAAGGCAAGAACATGGTGCGAAATGAGGCTCACTGCGCAGATAGGAGACTAAGAGATGGACTAGGTTATTTTGGATTTGGGATCTGATGTGAATGTTTTTCCTAAATAGACATAGGAGAGTATGGGGAGACCTGAGATACAATGGTCTCTGATTCAACTAAGCAGGGCAAACCAAAAAAATATTATCCATATGGCACAACTACATGGAGTCACCATAGATATAGAAGGTCTGAGTGCGCTGGCTGATTTTGAAGTAATAGCAATTATTGATGATAGCAATCCATACCCCATGCTCCTTGGAATTGATTAGGATATTGATATGAATGGTGTCATCGACTTGAAAAAGAGGATAATGTCATTTGAAAGGAACTCGTTCCGCATTGTAATACCATTGGATCCTACAGAAGGACCGTGTTATATTGAACCGATCCGCGACTATGAAGAAAGTGATGATGATTTGGATCAAATCTACAAAATTACAGTGTGAGACCAAGACGGGATTAATCCGACAGCTGATGGAGGGATTGCATGGGACTGCGAAAGCTCCTGTACCTTAGATTCAGTTGAAGAATTGGAGCATCGGAAGAATTGGTTGCATGATGTATCTACGCTGCATTGTAACATGATGACTAAATTGTATTACGATGGTTTAACTAACGTAGATAATTTTTTGGATGCCTTTGAAAGTGATGTACCTGAGGATCATCGCTTTCAAGTGCTGGATTTGGCATTGTGCACTATGCTTGCATGGTGGTGGGATACACACAAGGACAACTTTGATGAATGGCACGAGTACAGGAGAATGATGAGGCTACGATTTGGTTGTCCTAAATTATGATTAACTGAAAAATATGATGGGAGAAATGACCCACACGATCATTTAGTGAAATGGACTAAAGTCTATGGAAAAGAGTTGTAGCCATAGTGGGTGCACTTATTTTGTCATACTCTAGATATAATCCCCATGAATTGGTACTTGGAAATAGAGCTCTGCCATGGGACCGTGGAGTGGAATATATTAAGGGAAGGATTTTTGATGAACTTCAGTTTTGAGGATGGGTTCAAAAGCATTGATGAAGCTTTACAGGAGGTTAAGGTGGTGATCTTCAGAATTCCATAGGATCCTTTGGAGCTGGTCCAACCAGATTGGAGCAACCGGCTATGCCACATAGATTTTAACGCCATACAGAAATTACCTGCATACAAATTCTAAAACACAAAAAATAAACAATGCGAAAGCATAACACATAAAACACATATACACAGATAGGTCCCCCCAACCTAATATAGGGTCAAAAAAACAAAATTTTTTGGGGCGATACCCCAGAATCCATAGAGAGGGGTTAGCTACACTTGTCAAACCCCTTGTGACCCCCTCACCACACAATCGACGCAACGAAGGGGGGGATCCACCCCCCCTTTAACCCCCCCAGTTAACTACATGGGCTAGTCATGGAAAGAATATAACACAACCCAACATTCTCCCACTTGTTGTTTTCTTTCCATAGGGGGCCACCAGAGAGCTTAGTCATTTATCTAGCCCTGCAATGCCCATTGTTTCTCTACACCAAGAGAACTTCTCAGAGCTCACAGATTTTTTCAATGCATCTGCAGTATTCCTCAAAGTGTCCGCCTTTACTAGCAAAACCTTTTTGTATTCTATCATATCCCTCACAAAGTGATACTGAACATCAATGTGCTTTGTCTTTGAATGGTATATAGGGTTCTTCGCCAAGAAAATTTCACTTTGGCTATCACAGTCTATTCTTATAGCTCCCTACACTAACCCCGTACTTGAACATAATCTTTACAACCAAACTGCTTCCTTGCTTGCATGAGTGGCTTCCATGTATTCTGCCTTTGTAGTTGATAGTGCCAATATAGATTGTTTCTTACTCATCCAATTGATTGCACCTCATGAATATCCAACACTCTGTCTAATCTCGGTCTTCCTTGTTAGCACAAATCATAATCACTAGTGCCATGAAAATACCTGAAAACCCGCTTCACTGTTGTCCAGTGCTCCTTCCTTGGTTTTGACATAAACTTGCTCAATACTCCCACTGCATGTGCAATGTTTGGTCTAGTACAGACCATTGCATAAATCAGGCTACAGACTACACTTGCATATGGAACACGGGACATGTCCTCTTCCTCTTCTTGTGTCTTGGGACACTGTTCAGCAGGGAACTTCACACCTACAGGAATAGGAACCTGTTAGCCTCCTATTGCAATAGGTGTTCATATTTCATGATTCTCTGTTTTCATGTCAAATATGTCATCTTTTTATTACTACAAAGGTTCCATATTTCCACAGAGTTTCATTTGGATAATTTACTCCAATTTTGAAGAGTTGTTCAGTCAAGGGAAGGCCAAACAGTTTAAACGTGTCTTCCCTAGGTTTCAATTGCTTGCTTTAGAATATAGAGATGAATATCTGTCCAAACAAGCTTAAAACCTGGCGGATTGGTAAATAGGTAGAGAAACAAGGGTGCTCATCAGCTTAATCTGAGCCCCGGAAGAGACAAGGATCGATTTACATAGGAGGATAGCTGAAAGAAAGGTTGAAAGGCTAGGTATGCTAGTTCAAGTGCACCCAAACCAAAAGAAGAAAAAATGCTAGGTGAGTAGGCTGGATAGGTAGAGTTGTGGTGGCAGAATCATGGCTTGTGATCCGTTTCATTTCATGTTCTCAAGCGTCATATCCGTTTGCATCTCAAGCATAAGGCAGTTTCCATTTGGAGGAGCTCAAGAGAGGCATGTCTGAATTTCCCTTCTTTCCTCAAACACTCGCTAACTTCCCCTAATCCGCTATAAAAGTCATATTTCCCCTTTAAAAGCATAAGATTTCTATCCTTAGCGCTTTCTCATCAAATTTCATATTAACTTCTAACTTATTATATAAATCCCAGTTATTCTTCCCTCCCCATACTAAAAACATATACAAGATCCCCCTAAATACATATCCTCTCCATTGGTTGAAATATAACCATAACTAGCTCAGCATTTTCTGCTATTACTACAAGGGACTATTAACCTATAGTTCTGTTTTAGATGGTTGTGTAAGATATGATTCTAAATCAAAGAAATATTACACCCTGTGTTGATAAAAGGCTACAACAATCTTCTGTGTGTTCAAGACAGAGTGCATCACAAAGATCTACAGCCTGTAATCCTGAGAATCCAAAGAATCAGGATCTACAACTGAACTAGCAGCAAGATGCTAGTGCTCAAAGTCCACTTCAAATGAAATTTCACATTCCACTTGGAAAGGTGTCTTCATCTTATAAATCAAATCAAGCTGCTTGTACCACTAGTTACCAATTCTACAGACATCATTGCGGGCTTGGATACATAGCCATTAAGAAACTGAAGCAAAGTTTGCAAGTCAGTAGGTCCCAATTAATGGTAATTGTAGTTCAGATGAATCAAGATTCTCCCTTCTATGGCAATTAAATCAGTCAGGATCACATGTCTTACGCAGCGTTCTATGTCTCTGTCATGGAACACTGCTTAAATCTCAGGATAAATTTTATTCAGACAACATTACCTCTACTCCAGCAGACAGGTTGAGTGGCTTGTCATCACAGTTGCATAAAAAGAAACTGGACAAGACATCATTGCAGGCTTCTCCAAATATTTTGAAGGTTGTTTCAAGCACGATCTTAGAATATTCCAAAAATGATGTTGCAATTCTATGAGTAGACACCTTTGGCAGTCTCGTCTTACAGACCATTTTGAAATTACTAGAGGCAAACAAAGAAGCGGTGGTAAGGGTGATAACTGTCCTTTTGGGTGGTTCTGAAAACAATGTTATGAGAGAAGGCAAGGTGTAAGAGGATGCTACAGAACAGAATGTCTTAGACCTTATGATGAATCCAATTGGCAGCCATATAAAATGTCAGATTATTCTGGAGGGCGCACCAGATTTGCTTTACTTGAAAATCTTGGATCACTATCTTTGGCATTCCTTGCTTGAAATTACAACTCACTAATCTAGCAACTCTGTGGTCCAATAATTAGTTTCTTCTTCAAGACACCAGGGTCAAATGAATATGATCTAGGGTGAAATTGGTTCTAAAGTTCACAAAATTTGCAGTCAAATCACCACGAGCTGCATATCCTCCCTGATGTTGCTAGTTACTTCTTGGAACGGGTTGTTGAGGTATCAAGCAATGAATATGATCCATCAGAATCTGACATTTTATATGCCGAAGGAGTAACTCAAAGAAATGGGTTGGCTGGTATCGAAATTTCACTTGATGATCGTATTCCTATGTCAAAGCCTTATAAGGAAAACTTTGATTGTCCAAACACCCTCTGTGAAGTATCCGCTTATTAGAGTAAATACTAAAGGATTAAATGAAGGATGTAAGTGGCTGGAAACGTTTGAGGATGCACGAGCTGTAATTTTCTATGTTTCTATAAGTGAATATGACCAAATGTGGGCTGAAGACAATGGTACCTTGAGAAATAAGATGATCTAGAGTAAAGAACTTTTTGAGAATGTTGTAAAGCATTCATGCTTCAGAGATACACCACTCATTCTCTTACTAAATAAATATGAAATTTTTTAGGAGAAGACCAACAGAGTGCCACTTACTGTAGGTGAGTGGTTTAAGGATTTCAGTCCAGTAAAGGCGCATCACAAACAATTAGTCACTGGCCCATCAAGCTTACTATTATGTGGCAATGAAATTCAAGGATCTCTATGCATCTCTTAGTGGCCATAAGTTGTGCGTATGGAAAATAAAGGCTCGAGATCGCAGTACAGTGAAGCCTTCAAATATATTCGTGAGATTTTAAAGTGGGATCAAGAAAAGGATGAAAACTATTTGGGAATTGTTGATGAATCACTTTACATCACGGATATGAGTTCTTCACCATTTGTCAGGCTGGAGGAGTTGCATTCTTCTGTTATTGAGGGAAGAGGATTTCTGTCAGTTTGGCTGGTGCACCTGAAGCGCTGGACTGTCTCAAAGTCCCAGCATCTTAACTTTTTTACTATTCTTGTACTTGAATCTGTACCAAATCCCTTGTTTGATCTTGCAGGCATGTCGTGTGGGCAACTTTCAGTTCCATTCTGGAAATTCTTCATTGCAAACTTAATTGAAAAAGCAATAATTAAAACACATATACAGACAAATTTTATCATCATGGTTTGTAACAACCAACTTCTGGAGTGAGGTGAAAAAGAGTTTATATTGATGTAACGTAAAATCAGGGATTTATCAAATTCGGCATCCATATCCAGCGCTCAAAGCCAGCGTGGCATTAATCCTCGGATCTCAAGACTTGAGAAAGACTACCAAAAATTTGGAAAGGCTGGTGCTGACGAAACATCCTTTTTATACATTGAAAATTCTTGCTTGGGCAATTTGGGAATATCGTATAACGTCAGCGATATACACTACGACACATGGATGAGCTTGTTCACTATTTCAGATTTGAGCTTTGATGGGTAGGCCTTGGTGTAGCAGCTCTAATTACAAAGAATAGCAGAGCTTCATGCATCTGTTATGCTTCTTAACCTGCAAAGTAATACCGAACCGAGAATATGCGAAGAAAAAAAACCCAGAACACAGAATATGCGAAGAAAATATACCCAGAACACAGAATAGCAAAGATTTTATTACTCAGAGAGAAATGTTCACAGGCCTCTTCGAGGGGGCAACCTCCAATAAATCAGAGCTCGATTACAAAAAAAGACACGATACTCCTCGCAGGGAGTCTCTATCCTTTATATATGACTCATACATGCAATACCACGGGCCAATACCGTGGGTTTTATTAATACCATCTATCTAATACTACCGCCCATTTACCCTTTATTTAATACTACCGCCCATTTCCAACTAACTGTGGTCCCTTCATTAATTGTGGGTTAACCACTTACAAATATTA
>APFE030134368.1:0-16452 GCA_000404065.3 Pinus taeda
CCCGAACCCTGTACAGGGGGGCTACCCGCCCCCCTCAAACCCCCCGGACAGGTGGGGCTACCGCCCCCCCTATGACCCCACCACTATGCAATCGGCACAACGAAGGGGGGGCTCCACCCCCCCTCTAACCCCCGGTTCACTACATAGGTTAGTTGTGGAAAGAATATAACACAACCCAACATCTTGTTCTTTATGTTGATGATCTTATCCTTACTGGTAGTGATCCCAACCTTTTAAACCATGTGAAGTCTAGCCTTAAAAAGAAGTTTGAAATGACAGACTTAGGACACTTGCATTATTTTCTTGGTCTTCAAGTGTTGTAATCCAAGGAAGGTATTTCCCTTTCCTAGTTCGAGTATGCCTGTGATCTTCTACACCATTTCCACATAGAAGACTGTAAGCCAGCCCCTTCTCCCTTTCAGTCTAGAGCCAAACTTTCAGTCACTTGTACTTCCCCTGAAGTTGATGCTACCTTATATCATCAAATTGTAGGAAAACTTTTGTATATGACCCATACTTGTCCTAACATTTCCTTTGTTGTTGGCCTTATTTCTCGGTTTATGCAAAACCCACATGAAAGTCATTGGAAAGCAGCTAAAAGAAAACTTCATTATGTTTGAGGTACAGTTTAGTTTGGGATTCATTATAGTGTATAAGCATCTCCTCTATTGGTTGGTTTCACTAATTCTAATTGGGCTGGTGACCCTGATGATTGGAAGTCTACTGCAGGTTATGTGTTCACTCTTAGTTCAGGATATTTTACATGGGCTTGCAAGAAACAAAGTGCCATTTCTCTTTCTTCAACAGAAGCAGAATAGGTGTCATAGAAGCTAGTAAGGAGGCCCTGTGGCTTCGTCAGATCCTGTCAGAGTTTTTCTTTCAGCAGCAACATCTGACTACACTTTGGTGTGATAATCAAAGTGCCATTCAACTATGCAAACATATAGTCCAACATCAACTTAGTAAACACATTGAAATGCACATGCACTGCATCAGAAAGCTCACTCATGACCATGTTCTTGAAGTGCAATATTTTTCAACAGATGATCAAGTTGCAGACATATTTACAAAGGCTCTCCCAGAGGAAAATTTTACTAAAATTCGATTTATGGTTGGAGTTTAGGAAGTTGTCACTAAGGGGGGATAGGATCTAGTGCCTCCTTCCTTCTCCTATTGTGTCATATTTGTACATCCTTCAATCCTATCCCAAGTTATTCTTAAGGGGGGATGTTAGGATATTCCGACACATAGGAAATAGTGAAGTATAGCTTGGTCTAGTGTAGAGTTAGGTAAAGTGTGTTTCTCTACTATGTAACTTACAATCCGATGGTCACGATATGTTCTAGACATGAAGTGATTCGACAATTCATTCTCTCCTTGATATTACCGACACTTGATCCGTGGCTTAACACCCAATTGGTCCATGATCTCTATTTAAAGAGCATAGAGGGTCATTTGTAGGTTAACCATTCATGAGAGAAACTTATGTAAATTTTCATTCTTTTATTAATAAATTGCCTGAAGTGGCCGCATTGGCTTAAGTCGTAAATTGTTTCCCTCTTTGAGGGTTTTAACCATGTCAACAATATTGGTGTATTGATCTGTGATCTGTTTGTGAGCGGTGTCCTTTGGTGTTCTGTCTGAGGAAATTACCCTATAAATTCCTACACGTACACCTTTGAGAAGGAAACACTATAACAAAATTGGTGACTCCGCTGGGTTTTAACCTGGGTGACCTTCAATTTTTAGCTTAGGATTTCTTCTTTTTTATATTTGTTAATTTTGTTTACTAGCTTTCTAACCTTAGATTTGTCAAATTTCTAGCTTTTGGAAATTTTTTGGTCTCTTCCGCAACCCACTGGAACCAATCGCGAAAACGATGAATTTTTTTTCCAAGACTTGTTGACCGGGAATCAAGGAGCAGAAATGGATGTTTTCTGCCCAAAATGTATGATCCCTTTGAAATCTAGTTAATATCTATGATTTTTAGGGTTTCCGAGATTTTATCAGATTTGTTTCTAGGTTTTTCCGAGAGTTGTTTGTTGGGTTGGTTGACCATTGTCATATCCCACTTAGGCCTTGATCTACTCTGATTTACTCGTCGAAGTGGAATTTATCCCCTTAGGGATTCTAGTATGCTTCCACCTTTATAGGAGGTTTTTAGCTTAGTAAGAAGTCTGAGTTTTTGTAGCACTTTCAACCATATTTTCTAGATTTTTACCCTTTTTTTTCATATTTTCAAAGATAGGTTGTTTCCATCCAAAGTTCCATATTAAATCTTATTTGGTCATTGGCCTTAGGGTCCTAGCGGTTGCCCTAGGTTTTACACCCATCTCCCTATCTTTTTGCAGCGGTCTTCCTCTTTGGTTTTTTGTTGTTACTGCACCACTTTCCAGCAGCCTAGTGTCATTTGATCCTAGTCACATTGACGCTTAGATCTCTTAGCCTTTTTAGTGTGTTTTCAATTGATTTTGCCACTAACTAGCACAATGTTTTCAAACCTAGTTTGGGTGGGGTTTAGTTAATTGACTTGTTGTTCATTTTCTATTTTCAATTTCACTTTATTTTCAGCAATCTTTTTTATTTTTTTCAAACACGATCTGTGCTTAATCAATACACACAATTGCACACACAATCACACCTTAAGTGAAGGGCGCTTGGTTTACACTGCCAAGCCAAGACTTAACATAATTAATTTATCTCCTCACATAGAGGAAAATGCATATTGTTGATCTCCCTTCACAATTTCCATGTCACTTGTGTCTTACCACCATTGTTCCACCAAGGCGTTTGTTGCAGAGGCTCTTAGGGCTTCATCCCTAGTTTTTGCTTGCGCATATTACTCCTCCCCACAGGGTTTGAGTTCATAGTCCCTTGAGTCCCCATACTGACTTTTCTTCTAGCTCATCTAATTCCTCATCTGATTCCGAGTCTCCTTCACTACATATCATCATCATGTCTGGACCCATAGCTAGTGTAGGAGCCCAACCTGGTGTTGGCTTTGTTTCTACTTCGGTGATCACATCTAGTGGAACCATCTTAGGAACCATTCTGACAACCCCCATGCGCCCTTTTATGGTTGGGTTAAGTCTCCCAAATAAATGATCCTATACACCATGATTCTAGTTGGCATGCTATGCCAACTAAGCTTCCCTCCAACATCCCAAAGTTTGAGGGTAATTCTAGAGAGGACCCTACCAATCATGTATGCTCGTTCCACATGTGGCGTTCATCCAATTTCATTACTAATGAATCCATTCCAGCTATTCCAATGCATGCTCACTGGAGATGCTGCAAAATGGTATGTAGACCAGCCCGCCACATCCCATTCCATTTTTGTGATGCTTTCTAAATTTTTCCTCTCATATTTCAAGTTACCTCTCCGATACGACACTGGTATAGATCTCTTGACTTCATTCCATTAGTCCTCTACCACACATCTTTCCGATCATGTTCATGAATGGCATAAAAGGAGGAGCACATGTCGTGCCCCACCCTTTGAAGACCGTTTCTATATTGATTAGTTTCTTAGGAGACTTTTATCACCCATTGGCAAAGATGTCACGTCCCACTATCCTCATACAAAGGAAGAAGCTCTCCAAACCGCTTTAAGATATGAACTGACTTATGCGCAATGCAGTTATGTCTACACCATCATTCCAGACCTCCCCCGTCCTAGAGGTGCTAATTCACTGGGGGCATCTCATGCCACCAAGGGTATCATTGGAACCCTTTCACATACTTCATCATATATTCAACAAATTTATGGCTATCCACATGGGGGGCACCATTTCCTCCAACACTTATGCCCCTCCTGCTAGTAACATGTTTTTAGGACCAACTAATGCTCAACCTGCTACCAAAGTGTTGCTCCTCCCTATGCACACTCGAGCACTCCAACCCCTCAAGCATTAGAGTCATAGCCTCCCATGCATCCTCAGCCCTAGAAGCTGCCACCCCCTTAGGGTCAAGTGTTTGTGTAACAAAGTGCTATAAATCTCCTAAATTTGAAGAAAAATAATAAGGGGAAAGGTAACAAGGGTAACCAGGGAAATCAAGGTAATCAACCTAGTGAAGCCCAGGGGAACCAACCTAACACCAAAAACTAGCAACAAGGAAGTTAGCCCAAGCTGAACAAGGTTAATCATATGAACAAGCCTTATGCATGTTGTGGTGTACATGGCCATTATACACATGAGTGTCCTCTCTTACCCCAAATGCAGCAAATGTGGGAATTTCAAGTAGCTTCTAGACATCAACCACCCATCCAACAATTGGCTCAAAATCCCGTGCCATCTCAACTGGAAGTGCTTACAAATCCTTTCCCTTAGCAAGGATTTGTTGCTATTGAACCTCATCCAGGTCAGGTAGCCCATCCCCCCTAAATTTATGGTCCTGGTGACTACCATATTCTTATGATGAATTTTGATGAGGTTAATCCATCTGATATTAACTTGCAAACTCGGTCACATCAATATGACAAGCCATCAGCTTAACTTGCCACTGAGTCCAAAATCAAAGCATCTACTGAGCCTCTTATGACACCAAATGATCCGTTACAGATAACTCAACCTAAAGTTGAGGCCATTCCCAAGATCCAAAAGGGACTATTACATCATAACACCGCTTCTAACCGAGTTTCCCATACATAAAGTATAGTACACGACTTGGTGCAATCACCTACCTCCATGTCGATGTTGGAGGAACTCCAATCATGCTCATCTTAAAAGAAATCTCTACTAATTTCTTTGGGTGTAGTAGATCCTTCCAAAGATCATTTGATTGTCTTCCCAGTTCATACATCAGAACAACCTCCATTACCTTCATCCATTGCTTTCCAAATACCAATCTGAGTCCATAATGTCATCATCTCTTGATGCATTATTGATGAAGGTGTATCCATATGTGTGATGTCCGCTTACATTTGGAAATAACTTAATTCACCTAGGTTTTCCCCATCCACCATCACTTTGTGTGCTTGGGACGATCACTCCTCCCATCCTCTTGCCATGTATCGTAATTGTCTCGTGACTCTTGCGAGTAAGATTTTCCATGTAGGCATTGAATTTATTGATGCCCATTTAGATTAAAACATATTTCCTACTATCAAAATCAACATTTCAGATAAACCAGGGATCGAACAAAACATTGCCTTGGGGGCACAGTGCACCCCAGAAGAAATTGAATCTTACACCAAGCTCTTCAAAGAATTCCATGATGTTTTCACCTAGTCACCATCTCAGGATTGTATCCTCATCTACGGTCCTCCATGAGGTGATTTCATTGGACGACATTTATTGAAACCTTATCTCCTTTGACATTTTCTTCACTGAGTGGTTTTGGAATTTTCCTCTCTATCTAGCAGAGCCTTCCAGTTTCGGTCCATGGCTTCAGGGTTTTACGCAGGTTTTTCTTTTGCCACTTTGTGTTGTTGACGAAGTTCTTTTTGTTCCATCATAGCTCCTCCTGACTGTATACCTCACTGTTAAGTCTATAGAGTTTGTTCTGGCACTTACCGCTCAAAAGGAGTCACTCTATCGCAGTAGTCTAGCTCAGGTAATCAGTTTTTCCTTATCATTAGAATATTGAACTTCAATGTATTCACTATTCATTTGTTTAACAAATTGTTTATTTGGATTGTTAGGTTCCGTCAGAGGGTTCCACACTACACGAGTATGCTTGCGTGGAACAGAATCCTACCTCCTCACCCAATTTTGAGGGTTGCAAACTTACTTCTCCATCCTCACATCAGATAATGTGAAGAGGATGTCCCATGAAATCTTGGGTTGAAGAGTTTTTGAGTCATAGAGGGTTTTGATTTATCATGCCAGCTTCTAATTTTTTCTTCAGTTAGATTAGTTTTAGACTTATATCTTGCTAAGGCATGTATTTCCTAGACCCTATGGAAAGATGCCTTAAAGCTGTATTTTTCTTTTGTTAGGAACCTAGTGTTGTCATTTTTCCAATTTAAAGGATTCTGGCATGCAACTTGAATTGGGTTCTGAAACTTCCCATTGTAAAATAAATCATGTTTAAGATTATATCAATGGTGATTTCATATTTGGGGTTTTATAATTTTTGTGCCTTATATATATTTGAAAGTTACATGGTTTGTACATTTGGATGGAATAGTTTTCTACCTTTGCACAATTTGTTCTTTATACAGAGGTCTATGATGTTCATCCGAACTGGCTTTCCTTATTTTTTTAAGGAATCATTAGTCGTTTACCCACGTTCCATTATTATGGTCTTGAATTTTTTAATATGTTCCATACCATTTTGTTCCATTATTTGTATCTGCATGCAGTTTTGGGGTTTCTACCTGCATCCCAACATAAACAACCTTCATTAATTTATTGTGAATCTCTGATAATTTCATAGCAAAGTATTTGCTATGTTTTACCTAGAAGACCCATGCTCATTTTGGGTTTAAGTTCTTGGGTTTGAGATTCAATTTCTTTTCGAATGCAATTTTCTTCAAAATAAAGCTTGTTCATTTTACCTTAATGTCAATTCCGGTTTTCTCATTTCCTTAAGGGCGGATTCTTTTTTATTTTAGTTCATTACAATTTGGTAGGATTTATTTTGCCTTAGAGTTTAAATTAATGTTCGTTGCTTGCATTTCTCCTAGCTAGCGAAGTATTAAAAGAATCGTAATCTACATTTACTTTTCCTGTATCTGGGTTGTCTATAAGCAGTATTTGTTCATTTCTTTTCCAAAACAGTAACCCTCTTCATTTGAAAGTTTCTAAAATAGATATGATGAGTTCTAATAATTCTTACCTATTGGTTTACTACTTTCTAAAAGAATTATATATTGTACAAGCTTATGAAGTGGATTCTCCTAAAGGATGACTACTAATTTGATTACATATCTTACTTTGTCTCTTTAGAATTTCCTTGGCTTGACTAATTTCTGTTAGATAGCTAGCATGCTGATTATGTACTTTTATTGGTAGTAATTCGGCCTTCACTGAATTAGCACATTTAACCTTTTCCAAATAGAATACATGTCTTTATTTGAGCAGTACATTTCACTTTCACAAAGAAGTAAGTACTTATCTGATTTTTATAGCTATTTTGTCGACTGCTTAGTCCCAGTTCGACTATAACTTGTCAAATTTCCTATCAACCTTGAGACCAAATTTCAAGCTTAAGACTCCCTCGATTTGTTCCTCACATGCAAGATGTTTTATTTAAGACTAACAATCTTAACATGCCACAACTATATGGTCTTAACTAGATTTAGCTTTATGAACCCGTTTGACATATCAGCATGGTATTCTCATTCATAGTTTTTCTTTTATTTTTCTTGATCTCAAATACGTATATCCTCTTGATCTCTTCCTTGAGAAAAAAATCTCCAAGGAAGGAGTTAGGGATAGGTAATCGCCTACCCTAACTACTTTACATGTGATAATTAACTGATTTTCATCATCAAGACATTCCCTTCATGCATAGCTTAATCAAAATAATAAAAATATAAAGTTATAATAATAATATCCAGTTTGCAATAAATATTTATTTACAATTATTGGGGACATCCCATCTTCCCCCCCAAGATTAAACATCATCCCAATGTTTCTCTACTGTAAATAGATTTGGAAAAGCTTCCCTCATAACCACTTTGTCCTCCCAGGTGTCCTCCTCTGGCCCAAAGTGCTACCATTGCACTTTAACTTGGGTGATAACTCATCTCCTCAACATTACTTCTCTTTGATCGAGTATACCTAGGGTGATTCTCGCTACCCCCCAACCTTGAGGGAGATAGCGGGGAGCTTCGGATGAAAACTATTAGGTCTGAGGATCACTTCCTAGCAATTAGGTTATGAGAGATCCTTGGGCCACAATGAACTCGTCTTCTAGTTTGACCTACACATAGTAATAAAAAATTAGTCAGCCCGTTCGTTTAGAAATCTACCCTTGCAATTATTTATAATACACTATGTCCCTTATGTATAATCTAATTACCTGTATACCTTGCCAATTAATTATATGGTTGGGATCCTATATATATTTTTTTAACACAGAAACATGAAAAACATTATGCACACGTATGTGGTTGGGAAAAAAAAGTTGATAAGCCACAGGTCCAATTCGGGCCAGGATTTGGAAAGGACAAGAAAATTGGGATGCTAATTTGGCACGCCTACCCCAATGTAGGATACTCTTCTTGGCTCATACATGAACGTAAACATGATCTCCAACTTGAAACTCCCAAAAACTTTTCTTCCAGTCAACAAAATTTTCCTGTCAGTCCTGAGTGGTCTTTAATTTTGAGTGCACTTTTTTAACCATATCTTCAATTTATTTTAACATATCAGGACCTAGCATTAATCTATTAGTTGGGCCACCCCAACTCGAGGGTTTCTTGCACCTGCGTTCGTATAATACTTCAAACAGACTCATTTGCAAGGATGTATGGTAAATGTTGTTGTAAGAAAACTCCACTAAATGTAAATAATCCCCCCATTTAGATCACTACTGCATTACATAAGTCTGTAGCATATATTCCACTACTTGATTCACCCACTCAGTGTGTCCATCCGTTTGAGGGTGATAGGCAGTGCTAAAATGCAGTTGTGTGCCTAAACCTCCAAATAAGGCTTTCCAAAAAGCCGATGTAAATTTTACATCACAGTCAGAAATTATAACCTTTGGCATTCCGTGTAGTCTAAAAATATTTTGTATGAATATGCTAGCAATTTGAACGGACTTAAAATTAGACTATACTGGTATGAAGTGAGAAGACTTGCTGAACTTGTTTATTACCACCATTATTGAGTCATTCTACTTTTTAGACTTAGGTTGTCCTGTAATAAAATTAATGGAAATAGTTTCCCATTTCCATTCTGGAATAGGCAATGGGTGGAGTAGTCCAGCTAGGTGTTGATGTTCTGCTTTCACTTGTTGATACTCCAAACAACGACCTAAGTATTCAACCACCTCTTTCTTCATATCGGGCCAGAAATATTCCTTTCTGAGTGCAGTGATTAATTTCTGATATCCGGGATGGCGTGCATAAGGAATTTTATGGTATCCATCTAAAATTTATTGTTTAATATTTTTCTGGTTTGGTACATACATTCTCCCTCTGTAAATCAACATAACTTCTTGATTTGCCTCATATCCCTGCTGTTGCTTGTTTTTGTTCAAATTTTTAGCTTGTTCCCATAAAATTTTATATTCGGGATCATGTATTGCTACTCCTTTAATCTTCTCTTTAAAAGTGATACGTACTTCACTAAAAGAGACTTCATAAATACAGTTTACTTTCCGACTTAAGGCATCTGTGACTCTGTTTTCTTTTCCTTTTAAGTGCTTGATGTCAAAGTCAAGTTCACTCAGGAAATTGACCCAACGGGCTTGTCTAGCATTCATGGTAGGCTGCTTGAAATAGTTAGTTAAACTATGATGATTTCCCACTAATAAAAAACTCTTAACCAATAACTCATGTCACCACATTTTTAATGCGTGGATTACTATCATCAACTACAAATAGTAAGCCAAATACTTTTGTTCATGCTCCTTAATTTCCTGAGACTCATAAGCAATAAATCTTCCCTCTTTCATTAGCATGCCACCAACATCTTCCTTGTTGGCATCTATATAGATGATGTATTCTTTATTTGGGCCTACAATACTTAAAATAGGTGTGGTAGTAAGCAAGTGCTTAAGCTGGTCAAAACTTTTTTGATAGTCTGCGGTCCAAGTGAAGGTTCTCACTTTCTTTTGCAAAGAGGTAATGGGGTATGCCACCCTAGAGAACCCTTCAACAAATCTCCTATAGTATCCAGCCAAACCCATGAATGATCTTATATCAGCTACATTCTTTGGTACTAGCCATTCCGTTATGGTTTTTATTTTCTCCAGGTCCACAACAATCCCATAATTGGTAATGATATGTCCTAACTATTGAATTTGTTCTTTAAAGAAATCACATTTTGTTGTACTTTGCATACAACTAATGCTCCCTCAAGGTTTGTAGGACAATTTGTAGGTTCTCTTTATGTTCTTCTATATTCCGGGAATAGATCAATATATCATCAATAAATATCAGTACAAACTTATCCAAAAATTGATGAAAAACATTGTTTATTAGACACATAAAGGTCGTGGGAGTGTTAGTTAGCCTGAATGGTAACACAATGAACTCGTAATGCCCATAGCGAGTTCTAAAGGTTGTTTTGGCTATATCTTCTTTCTTTATTCTAATTTGATGGTACCCTAAGTAAAGATCAATCTTCAAAAAATATAATCGCTCCCTTTACTTGGTCAAACAATTAATCAATACAAGGAAAAGGGAATTTATTCTTAATTGTCAACTTCTTTAGGTGTCGGTAATCCATGCACATCCATAAGGTTCCATCTTTCTTCTTGATGAAGATAACAGGAGCTCCCCAAGGTAAGACACTGAGTTGTATATACTTATTATCAAGCAGTTCCTGTAACTGCATTTTCAATTCAATCAATTCTGTTATGCTCATGTGCTAAGGGGCTCTAGATATTGGGGCAGCTCCAGGGATTAGCTCTATTGTAAAATATATATTCCTCTTTGGAGTCAATCCCAGAATCGCCTCAAGAAATACGTCTGGAAAATTTTGTGCCATACGTATATTTCCTGAAGTATCATATTTTTTCGTTGAATTGATATACCGCACCTGTATTTTATAAATCTGACATCCTTTCTTAATACATTTTGCTAATTGAGAAGTTGTTACTAGTCTTATTTTTGGTGGTCTTTGTATACCCCAAATTTCTTGTCTCATACTCTCTTCATCCATGTAATTAATAGCTTTCTCTTTACAATTAATAAGGGACCAACGTTTCTCTAGTTAGTCCATACCTATTAGGACATCATATGATCCTAAAGGTAAGACATTCAAATCTGGCATAATAGGCTGACCTGCTAGCTTTAGAGGGCAATTTATGACTTTAGCCAACACCCTTCTCTTTGCTCCTGTGGTGAGTTGTATTAGCCAAGGGTTTTAAAATTTAACAGCTTGTAAATGACATTGCTCAACCACTTTTAGACTTATATAACTCAAAGTAGCTCCCGGATCAATCAAAATAGATATAGTTTGGTCGAAGATCTTACCTTCGAGTTCCACCATTCTTGGTTGGTATTTCACTTGATTATCTTCAAGGGCTGTGTTGATTTTAGGAATACTCCTTGCCACTTATCCCATAGTTGATTCTTCTTGAATCTGCGCAACTTGTTCAGTTCCCTTGCGGTACGAATAGTTTTTAACATAATGTAGTCCTCCACATCCCCAACACTATATTGGGGGTCTAGCTGCTATTTCCACTTTAGTTTTACCAAATTGTTCATTTGTCTTAGACTCACTTGGAAATTTGAATATGGACTGATTTCAGTTTATATTTCTGATTGGTTGACCTTCATGGGGTCCTTTATTGACAACAGTCTTATTTCCTTTGTTTCTAGAGGCAAACTTAATTCCCTTTTTATCAGACCATTTCTTTCCTCCATCACCCTTTTGTTTGTTTTGTTGATAGCATATACAAGCCTTTCATATAACTTCATCCATGGTCTTTGAATTATCAAATTCAAGAAATTCCTTCATGAATAACGACAAACTGCTGATAAATCTATGCACCTTCGCTTTCTGTTCCCATTTGTAGGGAACATATCATAGCAAGGATGTCAATTTGGTTATAAATTCGTCCATAGATAACTGACCCAATCGAAGGTCATGAAATTCTTTGGCCTTCACATCATAAAATCTTTCAGTTAAATATTTTTCCTTAAACTACTTTTGAGAATTTAAGTTACATTCTGCTCACTTACTCCATGTACTGGCTTCACCTCCTCCCACCACAAGGTGGCATTTCCTTGCAGCTAATAGATGGCTAAGTGATCCTTTAGATTGTGATAATATTCATACAACTGAAAATACTTATTCATGTTGGTAAGCTAGGCTTCAGCATCTTCCTCCTGTTCACCATCAAAGACGGGAGGTTTGATCTTTCAAAACTCCCCTTGTAACTCAATTTTATTTCATTTTCTCTTTTTGTGATCTGATACATTATCGGATTCCTCCTCTTGATTTTCTTTGCCCCCTTCTATTTCTAGGTTTTCATTTCTAAATTATTTTTCTCTAGTCATGTTTCCATGTTCGACACTGGGAATCAGTTGCAGTTGATTCTATCTCTCAGACAAACTCTTCATAATTTTCTCTTGTTCTTGCAGTAGCCTTTTATTGTCTGCCCACAACCTAGCCATTTCATCCTTTAGTTCTTGTACAGTTACAAAAATGGTAACGTTGGTATTGTACAGTTCCTCTCCCAACTATACCCATACCTCGAGATTGGCTTCTAGAAAGGATGTTGGTCCTGTTCTTGTCACGGGTTTGTGTGGTGTAAGTCCAGTCCTCCTCATGTTGCCTGTTTTTCTCTCTTTGTCTGTGCACATCACAAACACTATTATTCATTTGTTCCAGAGGTCTCATATTTGTAAACCTAAGCGCTCTTATACCACTTGTCACATTCTTGTTAATATCATTATGTAAATCATTGTAGGAATAACAAAAAATTGATTTCATATATGACTATAATAAATAATCCAAGGATTACATCTGACACCTTTATTCTAAGGATTTAATTACCAGGTATAAGCCTTTACGTAGAGTATAAATGTTTTAATGTACATGGTAATATAAAATTTGGAGTTTTTGCATACTGAAATAATATACTTCAATGATTTTTCTGTTAAGATTTAGCTATGCATCTATGGTTAATTCCAAGGTTGATATACCTAACAACTAATACATTTAACTTGGTCTTCACCTAGAGTTGGCGGGACCAGAGATTTTGGGTTCTTCTCACTGCCATCCAGTTGTCAAGCACCATCTTGGGATTGTCTCCTCATCTACGGTGCTCTGTGAGGTGATTCCATCAAATGACGTTGATTGAAACCTTATCTCCTTTGACATTTTCTTTGCAGAGTGGTTTTGGCATTTCCCTCTCTATCTGGCTGAACTATCCAGTTCTAGTCAATGGCTTCAAGGTTTTACACAGGTTTTGCTTTTGCCTACTTGTGTTATTGACGAAGTTCTTTTTGTTCCATCAAAGCTCTGCCATGAATGTATACATGGTTGTTAGGTCTGCAGAGTTTGTTCCAACACATACCACTCAAAAGGAGTTGCTTTGTTGCAGTAGTCTAGCCCAGGTAATTGATTTTTCCTTATCCTTGGAAAATTGCACTTCAATGTATTCATTATTCATTTGTTTAACAAACTATTCATTTGGATTGTTAGGTTCCGCTGGAGGGTTTCACACTACATGACTATGCTTGCATGGAACAGAATCCTACCTCCTCGCCCAAGTCCAAGGGTTGCATACTTACTTCTTCGCCCTCACACCGAGTAATGTGAAGAGGGTGTAACATGAAATCTTGGGTTGAAGAGTTTTGGAGTCATAGAGGGTTTTGATTTATCATGTCATCTTCTAAGTTGTTCTTAAGTTAGATTAATTTCAGACTTATATCTTGTTGAGGCACATATTTTCCTAGACCCTGTGTAAATATGCCTTACAGCTGTAATTTTCTTTTGTTATGAATCTAGTGCCATTTTTTTTCCAATTTAAAGCATTCTGGCATGCAACTTGAATTGAGTTTTGCAACTTCCCATTGTAAACTAAATCATGTTTATCTTATATCAATGGTGATTTCATATTTGAGGTTTTATCATTTTTGTGCCTTATATATATTTGAAAGTTACATTGTTTGCGCATTTGGATGGAACAAGTTTCTACCTTTGCATAGTTCTATTCTTTATACAGAGGTCTATGATGTTCATTTGAACTAGATTTCCTTGTTTGTTTAAGAAAGGATTAGTCGTTTACCCATGTTCCATTATTATGGTCTTAAATTTCTTTATATGTTTCATACCATTTCGTTCAAGTATTTGTATTTGCATGCAATTTCAGGGTTTCTACCTGCGTCCCAACATAAACAATACTCATTAATTTAATGTGAATCTCTGATAATTTCGCAGCAGAGTCTTTGCTATGTTTTACCCAGAAGACCCATGCTCGTTTGGGGTTTAAGTTCTTAGATTTGAGATTCAATTTCTTTTTGAATGGCATTTTCTTTAAAATAAAGCTTGTTTGTTTTACCTTAACGTCAATTCCATTTTTCTCATTTCCTTAAGGGCAGATTCCTTTTTATTCCAGTTCATTACAATTCGGTAGGCTTGATTTTTCCTTAGAGTTCAAATTAATGTTTGATGTTTGTTGCTTGCATTTCTCCTAGCTAGCGAAGTATCAAAAGAGTCATAATCTACATTTACTTTTCCTGTATCTGGGTTGTTTATAAGCAATATTTGTTCATTTCTTTTCCAGAACGGTAACCCTCTTCATTTGAAAGTTTCTAAAGGAGTTCTGACGAGTTCAAGAGTTCTTACCTATCGGTTTACTTCATTTTAAAAGAATTATATATTGTACATCCTTATGAAGTGGATTCTTCTAAAGGATGATTGCTAATCTGATTACACATCTTACTTTGTCTCTTTACAATTTCCTTAGCTTGACTAATTTCTGTTAGATAGCTAGCATGTTGATTATGTACTTTTATTTGTAGTAATTAGGCATTTACTAAATTAGCACATTTAACCTTTTCCAAACAGAATACATGTCTTTATTTCAACAGTACGTTTAACTTTTAGAAAGAAATAAGTAGTAATTAGGCTTTTAGTAAATTAGCACATTTAACCTATTTATTTCAACAATGCGTTTAAATTTTAGAAAGAAATAAGTAGTAATTAGGCCTTTACTAAATTAGAACATTTAACCTTTTCCAAATAGAATACATGTCTTTATTTCAACAATACGTTTAACTTTCAGAAAGAAGTAAGTACTTATTTGATTTATGTAGCTATTCTGTCGACTGATTAGTTCCAGTTCGATTATAACTTGTTGAATTTCCTCCCAACCTTGAGACCAGCTTTCAAGCCTGAGTCTCCCCCTGAGTTGTTCCTCACATGCAAGATATTTTCTTTAAGACTAATGGTCTTAACATGCCACAACTATGTTGTCTTAACTAGACTTAGCTTTATGAACACGTTTGACATATCAGCACAGTATTCTCATTCACAATTTTTCTTTTCCTTTTCTTGATCACAGATACATATATCCTCTTGATTTCTTCCTTGAGAATAAATCTCCAAGGAAGTAGTTAGGGATAGGTAATCGCCTACCCTAACTACCTAACATGTGAGAATTACCTGGCTTAATCAAAATAATAAATATATAAACTTATAATAATAATATCAAGTTTGCAGTAATTAAATATTTACAATTACTGGAGACATTGCAGAAACAATTTGAAAAACATCAATAACAACATAAGCATCATGCATGAAATTCAATAAACTCCCCTTAAACTTAATGTCACTTGACAACAATGACTAGACTTATCATCAATGACAACTACTACCAACATACTCAACATATCTAAATAATAAGCTCTAGACCTTTCAACCCAAATTTAAATTAAACTTTTTTATAATTTAACCTTATATTTTCAATTAATATTACCTATAAAATTTAATCCTTAATCTTCATCTTTAAAATAACCCATAACTTTTATTTCTTAATGCAGACTCTTCCACCTTAAAATAAACCATAACTTATATTTTTAATCAATATATGTATATATATATACCAAAAAAATAATATATATATATATATATATGTGTTGATTTTTAAATTTACTTACTCATAACACTGTAAAAACATAATTAAAAGATGACATCACCCTACATATTGTTATCATCATTTAAGTGTGGATAACGAACATATTGTTATCGGTAGTTTGATAATATAAATATTATTTTGATAATATGTAGAAATATCTAAATATTAAACTCCAAACCTTTAATAAAAACAAAAAATTTATAATTCTTTTAAAAACGTTTCTTCAGTGTTAGGAGGGTAAATTATAATTATTTATATATTGGGTCACTTTTAAGATTGAATATTAAAAATCAACACATAAAAGTTATAAATTATTTTGAAGTTGAAAGTTAAGGATTAAATCTTATGATTGAGGAATACGAGTTATGAATTTAATTCTTCATAACTCGTATTCCTCAATCATAAGATTTAATCCTTAACTTTCAACTTCAAAATAATTTATAACTTTTATGTGTTGATTTTTAATATTCAATCTTAAAAGTGACCCAATATATAAATAATTATAATTTACCCTCCTAACACTGAAGAAACGTTTTTAAAAGAAAAATCACCTTACGTCATGTCATTATTTAAGTGTGGATAATTTACATCATGTCGTGGCAGTTTGATCATAGAGATATTTTGCCGCCGATAGGATGTATCTGTGTATAAATTAGTCACAGTTCTTCTTTATCAAGTTTTGAGGGTTAATTTTAGAAATATAAATGATGAATATTGATAAATAAAATAATTATAAAT